>DWLR01000326.1:0-28032 GCA_018246295.1 Papilio alexanor hazarajatica
GCTATATATGATAACTAGCTGTGTTTTGCGGTTTTTCCTGCTGCACTGTAGGGTATGGGTCGAATCGAGATGTTTCCTACCTTAGCTAACAGTTGGGCTGTCAAATGCGAAAATAATTTTTCAAATCCGAACGGTAACTACCGATCCGATTTGAAAAGTAACTACTAAGTGTAGTAACTATTAAGACTGGCAAATTCTTCAGCCTTATTGTAAATATTAATGTAGATTTTATATAGGTAGATCGTTGAATTTATTTGAAATAATTAAAATGAAGTGCTGTGAATGTACTACGTGCTGAGTACTAAGGAGAAACATATGTGTTTGAAGTTTGAAAACAGGTCTTTTTGTCTTGAGTCTGGGTGTTATTATCTAAATAATTATGTATTTACAAAAAAAAGATAAATAATAATATGTAGTAAGTCAGTTATCTGGTTTCCATAGGACAAGTTCCGCTTATTTTGGGACCAGATGGCTAAGTGTGAAAGATGTCAAAAAAACTATATAGTATAAGATAATTTGGAATGATGCAATGTTGCGGATTCAAAATTATAGTTTAAATTAAAATAATAAACACGAAAAACTACTTACCTCTGATTACTTCCCCTACAAAAAGCTTTCCGAGACCTATGTGAAGGTTTTCAAGAGGCTCGTAGAAATAATCCAAAGCCGTCAATTTCCAATATGTATAGCCATCGTTGCCGTAAATCGTTTCTATCCCCGAATTAATAGTAGTCCTTATGGAATCTAAAAAATATTACAAATTAATAAAATTAGATCGATAATTTATCGCACTTTATAACAAATCGTTTGCAAATAATAGCTCGAGACACGAAAGTAGAACCAGCACAGAACACAATTTTCTGAATGAAATATCGCGTTATTGTCGCTTACATCATGAAACTACCATCGAGCACAATGACGACGCGATCACTTGCAGGAGAACTAAGAGAAACATCTTTATCGATAATGAAAATACTTAGAAAGGTTAAAAGGAAAGTTATCAACGTTAAGTATTTCAATACATGTAATTTAAATTTAGTGGCAGGAATCAACCGACGACCAGTTGGCGCAGTGGTTAAGACACTTGCCTTTGACGCCGCAGGTCGTGGGTTCGATTCCCACCCAGGACAAACATTTGTGTGTATGAACATGTCTTGTGTCTGGATGTAAAGACCACCGGAGGAAGGGCAGCCAGCGTCCTTTTCTTATTACGGTGGAGCATACTGCGATCGCCAACCCGCCTGCAAAGTGTGGCGATTATGGCACCTAAGTCCAGCAGTGGATGATCATAGGCTGCGGTGATGGCAGGAATCAGCCATTCATAATTGTAACGTTAACACCAAAATGTTTTGTCATACTCTGTACCTGCTTAGTAACTATTATGGTTCTACTTTCGTGTCCCGAGTATAACTTATTTGCTGATATGGACGATGTTATATTATTTGAATTGATTTCACTCTTATAGTCACACAAAATTTAATTGTACTTATTCATATTAGTGTATGGTGTTTCTCACTAAGTACCTGATTTAACAATATAATTTCCTTCATGATTGACATCAAAGAAACAAATACTTCCAGACATTTTAAACAACCCAGTTGCTTCAAGTGGACAGTTTAAAGTTACTGACATTGTCGAGTATACAAAATTTAATCTGCAAATGAAAACTTATATTGTGAAATACAAATTTTAATGTGAAACTCAGTCTTCACAATACTTCAAGTCGTTTAGGGTACAGGAGGTCACAGTGGAACAGACATACACATACATATCCTCGAAAAACATTGCTCTCCTGTCAATCGGGCAATAAAGGTTATTTGTGTGTCGTCGCTCTACAGTCTCTATCGACCTTCAGACAGCAATCTCTTCTTTATTTCTCATTACATGCGCAGAGGAGGCAGGAACATCGAGTTCCACGCGAGTTTCAATTAATTGTTTTACTATGTTTAACAGGATAAAAACACTTACCGTATATCTTCAACTATGCATTTTTTGGAACCAACCACCTTCATATCACGAAATACTAATTTAAAGCTATCAGATCCCATTGTTATATTTTTAAAATTCATTGGTTCCAAAGGATCAATTCCGAGCTCGGGTATTCCGTCGCCGAATTTTGAGAGTGCGATCCGTGTGTTTGTTACGATGAAGCGTTCTGAGTCACCCGGCGGGCACGGCTGAACGAACGGCACTAGTAATAAAAATTAAATTGATTACCAATAAAACGATAAGGAAATTTTATTTATAAAATACACATATAATTGTTTTCTTATACTAAAGCTAAATGAAAACAATTCTTGATCTAGTGTCAATTAAGAGTTTCACAATATCTCTCTTTTTAAGTCTTTTAAACTGGTAATTTTAATTAAAACTGTTTATTATCCTCATCCAAAAGTTTGAAAGCGCATTGTAATTCTTGTGATTCTTTCGAATGTTGACGGGTAGGGTTTGTCATATAACATCTCATAACCTGTTTTCGTGCCACGTAATATGGTTAAATGCTGATTTGAAGAAAGATATATTACATATAATATGTAATATATATATATGCCTGTGTGTATGTATATATAATTGCACATTAAATTCGACATTTAAAGATCAAATTGAGAAGGAACAGTCCCCATTTGATTTAAAAAAAAACATGAATTTGAAAAGCAGAAATACCACACTTACCATACTCTCATCAAAAGAAAGCGAGTAAGCTTTCTTTTGGTAAAACTATTTTTTAAAATCGGTTCAATAGTTTTAAAGTAAATTCGAAATAAATAATCGAAGGTAAAATGTACCGTACCCAAAGAAGCATATCCTTCAAACACTGCACAGCACAAAAATAATAAAAGTTGGTACATTTTTTACACCACTTTTATATATTAAAGTTGGTGAGTATTAGAACTTTTTCGGCAATGTTAATTAAAATGTTAAGTGAGTTGCGATTTTAACGCGACTGATAAATAGGTTGTAAAGTTTCACATTATATAGACGACAATTTTCGTCGTGTGTAGTGTTTATTAAAACCTGATTATTTAAAAAAAAAAATCAAAAGGAATTATTGATTCTCATAGTAAAAATTAAGTTGAAGGTCTCTTCGCGTACAAAATCAATTATTAAATGTCTATAATACAACAATTTCCTACCGATAAGGGTTGTCCTAGATAGTGAATATCTTTATTCACTAGTGGAAAGGGTTATTTAAATTGCTATCGTATCACAAAGTGTTTCATACCTGTTATTTTGTATAATTTGCTTTCCATAAATAAAATGTAGGACAGTAAATGTGGTTTAGAAGAGGACGTTATTTTTAGAATTGAGAAAGGTATGTTATAGTATTGAATGAAAGAGTAATAAAGAAAATGTATGTATGCAGTGATTGTAGGTGCAGACGAATGCGCACGTGAGATGCGTGCGTGCGTGAGTTGCGTGCGTGTTTGCGTCCGTACGTGAGTTGCGTGCGTGTCTGCGTGTGTGCGTGGGTTGCGCACGTGTCTGTATGCATGCGTGAGTTGCGTGCGTGTTTGCGTGCGTGCATGAGTTTCGTGCGTGTCTGAGTGCGTGCGTGCCCGAGTTGAGTGCGTGGCTGCGTACGTGCGTGCGTAAAAAAAGTAAGAAAATACAACCGAATTGAAAATCTCCATTATTGATATCTATTATAGAGCGTGTAAAGTATGCAAGTGCGTGCAATGTGTATGTAAATGAAAATATGTACTCGTAATCTTTGACTTTAGGTACCTTGACTACTAGCTATGACGCAGTTAAACTGGCTTAATAGTATACTTGCTAGTAAAGATTACGTGCGAAAATTCAACCTTTAGATTCAGTGGATGATTTTTACAGCGTGAAGCTGATTTTAGAAAAACGAATGAAAGCTATTTTCTTAGCTAACCAAGTGAATCGTGAAACTCAAAAATATTCCTAAAGAAATTTTCACACAATTTCAACGCTCGTTCATAAAAATTCAACTTGCTAATTTATCCAAAATTATTGTTTCATATTATTTTTATTAAGCTAAATATAACTTATACATATATTTTATAAACCTCAAATATCAAACCATTCACTTCATAGGGCTGCCCTTCAATGCCAAAAAGCAATGATAATTAGAGCTAAAGCTATTTATAAAGTTATTAAAATAATTTTATAATCAGAAACAACACAACTTTGTTATAGTCGCATACTATAAACGGAGCAATTCTTATATAGACTAATGGGCTATCTCGAAAACGGCTCTAACGATTTGTATGAAATTTATTTAAGTGGGATTTTCATTGTTAAACTTATCTATATGAGTGCCCGTAAAAAGCGAATTTCTGCGGAAAGAACTTTTAATACTTTATGTGCGAAACCTTTTGACATATAAATTATTTTGAAAAAATAAATGGGCGATTATAATTTTTACTTATAAATAAAAGAGGACTAATAATAAAGAGGTTTTATGTATGAGGAAATATTACTTGCATAATAATTATCATCCTGGCATATTATTTCAAATTCAAATTATACATTTTTAAAAGAAAATTAATTTTCATGGAGCCAATAGTTTTCATAGCGCTTACAACTTACGTCAATTACTTGTTATTGTAAATTACAGTTTGGACAGTTTTAATTGACTCTAATCGATCATCAGTCTCACTTTTAAGTGTAATATTGTTAGTTATGGTGTTAAAAAAAAGGACGATAAAAAAGGCTCCAAAAATTATAACGCTGCTTGAAGAAGGCTGTAGCCGATGTTACGGATTTCGGTGGCCAAATGTTAGTCGTTCAACTATCCAGAGGACCTGGTTGCGTTTTTAGGAGACGGGAATCTTCGATAGAAAGCCAGGTTCAGGATGAAAAAGTTGTAGTGAGCCTCGGGGACAACCACTTCTTAGTGATTCAAGCACTTAGAAATAGAAAAGTCACCTATATGGTGTACCAGTTAGTCTATGGATGGTCAGAAGAAGACTTCATGCTACAATGTATACAGTCTTCGCCCGGCTCGGGGTCCTAGATTGCTCCGTGAACATCGAGTTGCTAGACTGAAATTTGCTCAAAATTATGCATTATGGAGTCAAGTAGAATGGAGTAATGTTTTATTCAGATGAAGCCCGGATATAAATGTCTGGCAAGGACCGTTGTCGGCGAGTGCTGTTATGCAGAGGCGTGTTTCGAAGAAATCATCCTCTATGGCGGGGGCTCCGTAACGTTTTGGACTGCCATCACTTCTGAACATCGTACGAATTAGTGTTTGACCAAAATAGTTTAATGGATGCACAGGTACCTAATAGAAATTCTAATTTCTCGTGTACAATCCGGATTGATTGCTTTGGGCGAAGAATCCATTTCTCTGGATAGTAACGTTCAGGCCTAGCGTTCCAGAAATGTTGATGCGTATATGAATGCGTTAGAATTCGCCGATTAGATTGGCCAGTGCGAAGCCGCGACCTGAATCCAATCGAGTATGTGTAGGATATCCTCAAACGACGCGTTAGATCAGTTCAACCTGCTCCAAAACACATCAGAGAACTAAAAAGAGTGATAACCGCGGAGTGGAAGGGCATTCCTCAGGAAATTATAAGAAACGTCATTCCAAGCATGCCCAGAAGAATACAAGACGTCAGCTAGAGGGGGCCACACACGTTATTAAATTTCTTACTTGTAATTTAAAAAAAAAAACATTTCATAATCACGATTGTCAAATTTAATTTTACGTATAGAATCAGGGTTATTTAACTTTATCATGTTAAAAATGAATAAATCGATTATTAAGATAATCTGAATTAATAGTATTCTGATCATATCAGGGAGATAAATTAGTCAAAAAATAATAATAAAAACCTAATTACACATTGAAATAGGTGCCTGTTTATTTGTAAATGAGTGTATGTATAGGTAAGCATTGTCTATTGTTGGTGTGATGTCAAGAATGATAACTTGCTATCTTATCTTTTTGTTAGATGGCACTATATTTGGAATACGAAATATGTATTCCGAAGAGGCATGGTCGTACATACAAATGATAATGCCGAGCTCGATCCACAGCTTATAATATACCTAATTATTATATCAGCTTCCGTCTTTGGCAGGTCTCTTTTTTGATGCGTATTCTTAAATTATTTTATAAAGGGCTGTAGAATTAAAGAATACGTTCTATTAATGTAGGATCCTAAGTCATAACGATTTAAAAATACTTCTAAAGGTAGATTATTTACAGAAGACAAGTCTACGAGGAAAGTTGCGGGAAAATCGGACAGAAGTTGTGAAATGGTAACCCGGTGGACCTTGATAGATGGTATGGGTGGAATTTGGAGTTCTGTCCAGTTTAATGATAGGGAAATCCAGCTGCAAAAAATTGAACACTCCCCATAGTGGATACGGTATTTCCACTGTATATACAAAGGATCGCATCCCTTTGCAAAACTCATTTCTTCAGAATGCTCCCCATGATTTATATCATCATATCTACAATTACACGTAATTACGAAACGTTTTGTAATAGAAAAAGAAATCGGCATACCACATACTTATACAACAACTTATATAATCATCCCCTAAAGATATACAAGTTTAAATACATAAAGTTTAGCATAGTATCAAAAAATTTCTACAATTGAACATTACATTTATTTACTACTTGTATAGATATTATTGTACTATATTTATAATTGAAGAAAGATTAAACTGGATGCACTGAAATCTCATACATCAAGGTTATTGTATAAAAATATATTTACGCAAAACATTAAAGGGGAATCAATTATTATGAATCGTTTTTTTGTTCACTTTAAGGTGTAAAATAACGAAGGTTGCAAAAATGTTGTTAATAAAGGCAATTTATAATTCTCGTATTTAAAACACGTATTCTAAAATTAAACATAATTTATAAGTTTCGATCGAGTATGATTTTTATAATTGAAATTTATTTAGTTATACATAAGATTGAAATCAACCGAAACAAGACCAAAATAATGACTGCCGATCGTATCAACCACAATTCTCCAGAGGTTACACAAATCGCGAACTGTTCCGTTGTCCAGTGATATATTTATTTGGAAGCACTGATCTCGAACACGGGTGGCTACATAGACGAGATCAAGCGACGAACCGAATTGCACGAATGTTCAAAAAAGCAGCAGTTAGGGGGGAGTGGAGTGGCGCCTAGTGAAACGGGTCACTAAAGTTACCTAATGGCCTCAACCAATCTGTCAAGACTGTAACTACAGAGATGAAGAAGACTGAAATAGAGATAAGTGGTAAAAAGTGAAACTGGTGGATGAGTTTTTATATTTGAGATGCATGTTCGGTAAAGGTAGTTATAGGGAAAAGTGTGACTTAAGGGAGGATGTGCTAAAATTAAGTATCCGGCCCATTGCCACTTAAGGTTTGCATTTCTTTAGGCAATGTAGGTATCTCTCGAACTTGAATAAAATGGTTTGACAAGGCAGAAAAGTCCTGGAATGGCCATGTACAGGTCGACGCAGCGTAGGCACGCCTTCCACAAGATGGACCGATGCTCTGGTCAAGGTTGCGGGAGTGCACTGCATGAAGACGTCAGGGGACCGATCTTTGTTGTGATCGATCGGTCGATCAATCGATTTTCGAATGTCAGTGCGTGTTGTACACTGTCAAGTTTATAATAAGACATCACCACCAAGACATGGTATGTCCGTCCTTCTAAGTTACATACATTTTTAGGACTAAAAAAGGTTTTTTCGTCGTCCGCTTTTATTTTAGTATAAGCAGTCCGTACTTCTAAATACTCGTGGAGCTAGGATTTGGAACGCGTATATGTACTTGTACTCGCAATACTTAGTATGTATTTTACCTAGTACGATCCACCTTTATTATTGATGTATATGTATGTACTTTTGGATACGTAAATTATTTAATTATAACTATTTGTTCGGAAACGGAAAGTCATCGGTTGGATTTTCCAAATAAATTATATATCCAAAAGTACATGATATCCATATAAAAGCGTTTAGCAACATGATAATGTATTTTTCTTTTAAAAAAGTTATTTATTGTTACTATATTTCAAGTATAGTAATCAACAACATGCATAAAATGTTGTTTTTAAAGAATAGTGAATGTAACATAATGAAATGTGAAATTAACATATATGTGAATATTTTAATTTCAACTGCGATAACTATTTTAAGCATCATAACCGGTATTGTTACTTTTGTAAGTGAATGCTTAATAGTAAATTAATTCATGTTTCGAAAGGTTCTTTGTACAAAAATAGATTGACTCATTTCCCACTAAACATGTGTTTATTTTTATATGTTCACGATCTCGTAACCTTCTGGATTACTTAGTTATAAAATAAAATATCTTCACTCTCTTGCATGTGCGTGCGTGCGTTCGAATTCCGCCCCCATTCGACTATTATCGCTTCCCATATCCTAGCACAAGCGTTTAAGCTTCATTAGAATGGCTAAAAAAACCCTTATTCACACAATTTGCACAACTAATATGAATGTAACTTTTCGATAATTTTTATATTTATTTAATTTTTACAAAATTGGGTAAAGTTTAAACAAGTAACATAGCATCGACAAGCCACTAAGTCTTGTTCTAATTGCTTTTTTAATTACATCGATACGTCATATTTATCCTACTCCTAGATTGACAAAATAACGAAACCCAAGTCAATAATTACGTAGGTAAATACAACTTCAACTTGCGCCTAATATTTTTGCACGTAATATCCTCACACAAATCAGAGGGTAGTTCGTTTATCAATCTAGGAACTAAATACTTTGCCGTGCGCCGCCGTACACATATTTTGCACTTATTTTACAAAACCGATTTTGACCAATCGTCCTTAATTTTGAATTTAGACTTTTATACCAAATAAACGGTTTTTGATTTGTTATTATTTCAATACAAATAATTGTTAAAGATTTTTTTTATTCATAACGGAGCAAAACACAAGTGAATACTGAATACATCGGTCTCTTTTACACTTCTGAGTTTGTAGTTTGGGCCTCTTACGTGAGAAGAGAGACGGAAGAGACGTGAGAAGAGAGACGGAAGAGACGTGAGCTGATTTACCGTATCTTCCTTTTAATCAATTTTGCAACTATGTTCATCGTGTGGAACTTCTGACTTGGTGTTCGAGCGCATTTTGTGACCTCAGTAATTTTACACCCATCTTTTTCTCTAACGCGCCTAAAGAAGTATGCACACAAATCATCGCCATCATAATATTAGTATAGACAGATATTCTTTGTTTTCTTTTTTAATAGAGTAACAATATATTTTCAGGTCAATTGTACCAGTATGTACTTGTCTCGCTATATTTAATATTTACTTTTAATCATATAGAACAAAGAAAATCTTTGAAAATTAAAAAAAAAAAGGAAAACTTCAGTTATATCTTTTGAATAACTCTTTTTTGAAATGTCAACAGACTGACTTCAGCGAGAGCCTTTTACAAACATAAATTGAATAAAGCAATTTCGGCTTTGACTTGAAATACCTTTGTCGGTAACGTAGATGAAATTAGTGTTTTATGTATGTAATACGACGGCTCTCTGTGCTGCGAATATTGTGAGAGCCCAGTATTCTCTGAGGATGGCTTTCGCTCGTTACGATGCGAATGTGGGAACCATAAATAAGGCATCGTGATATGTATTGGAGTTAAGTTGATACCTTAGATAAACTGGTAATACAAACACTGAGTTATTTTCGTGTTACATTACTTGTTATATGATAATAGATATTCGTACTATCCGCATAATAATTGTTACTTACGACTTCATCTGTTTTTAACGATTAATAAAACTTGACGTTGACTTGGCTTCTCACGCCTTCAAAAGATTACTATCAGGAAAATAGAAAATTAATGTTTTTAAATTGCCTTTTTTGGTCATCATTACCGATATATGGTATCATCATTAGCGCAATCTCGCGACAACAGGACATACAGTCAGAAAGAAATTTTATATCGGCTATGCACAATCACGTGTTCCTGCTGTGTACCAATTTTCATTAAGATCGGAAAAACCGTTCATATAGTTCGGGACATATAGCACAGATAGACAAAAAATAAAAATGGTAGATTTGATATACAACAAAATGCACGCATAAAACAAATGTTATATAAAAAAGAAAATTTTACAAAAACAAAAATGAAATTACAGACCTATAGTTAGACATACAGTAGCGTAGATTAATAGCTTTTGATTTTCTGTTCAATTGCATTTCACCTATAACACTATATTAGGGGTTGAATTTTTAAAGATACTGTCTCAGTACAAGGAAGATTTGTGTATTTCATGAAATTATTATAATTTAAATTCAAATTTGCTGTTAGAGCTTGGATAGCTTTGGATAATTGATGATCTTTGAGATAGATAGAGTCAAGATACAATGGGAATCAATGAGAAAAAATGACACAAATTAGACATGCACGCGGTTGAATGACGTTATAAAAATAACTGAATCCTTAATTATAATGTTCTTTTTGTATTATTGAATATTTTGTCTTATAAATAATATGAACAAATATTGTACAACTCTTCAAGAACACGACCCAAAAACATGTTGTTATTGCATAATTATGGTAGCCTTATGAATTTTTAATCAAAATACTAGTTACATACTTGTAGAGTAACTGATATACGAAATCTCTTTTGTTTTTCTTTTAGAATTAACTAGAGTTTAAGCTAAATCTTACTTGGTAAGAAGTAAGTCCATGGTAAAGAAAGATGGTAAGCATTTCTTGCCTGGCCGACTGTTTTTCGCGGGCGTGTAAATATGTCCACCCCATTGTGAGCTCCTAGAGCCTAAACGACTGTATTGATTCTGATTATTAATTTGATTCGTATTTTTTCCCGGAGTGATATTGGGGTACTGTGAGTCGGACTTATTGTTTTCTTTTTTTTAAATTATTAAACTAGTTAACAGCATTGACCTATTCTTTATTCTCTTGAAGGTACCCACGTCATGATTGGATGAAAAAAAAAATCGACACTCAACTTGTTCCAATATTTTGTTGCTTGCAATAATCCTTGCAATAATTACAGTGGTAGAGTCCGCCATAGCAACATCTGTTGCACAAATAGGCCACTCGACCGGTAGAATACCACGACCTTCACAGGCGTGAAGTTGAAGTTTTCTGCGCTTCGTCTGATGAATAAGGTGCCGGAGGCCTTATTTTAGTCCTCTTCCCTTTCCCACCCTTTTCTAATAAGGAAAGGGTGGGAAAGGAAATAGGATTCGATGGGAAGGGGGATGGATAGGAGAAGAAAATGTCAATTTTTCTGTCTATCCTCTTCTCTATCTATTAAAGGTAGGCAACACATTTGCAACTCGCAAATGCTTGTTGCAGATACCTATGGGTAGCGGTCACTTAGGTGACCGCTTGCTCGTTTTCCACCTTTTGGTATAAAAAAATCCTCTATAGTTATTAAAAGAGATTATACAGTCCATTTATTTCGTTTGGTTTATTTCAACCTCGTTATATTAGATGAATATAAAACGGAACGGATAATTGTAAAGTCAATAAGATCTAGAAATGTATGCCATTACATTACGCTAACCGGTTGTACCTCTTACTTAACCTTTATTTCAAGTGTCACTGACAAATGTTCGGATTATCTTGTTAGTGAAGATTAATTTACTGATCTTTGTTCTTAAATTTATTGCTACGGATTTTGACTTACGTATATCTCATATATTTCTGTCTGTATTGGATTGAAATCATTTAATTACTACAACAATAAAAAATGTGTCACGACTGTATTATTTTAATGGAGTAGACGGAGATAGTGATGAAATACGTCTAAGCACTTTTTAAGGTAATTTTTATTCTGACTACTCTTATACAAAAGGTGGATCTATTGCTTATTAGGCACGCATTGGAATCTTTAGATGTATGTTATGTGTAATTATGGACAACAACATCCGCTTCAGCTTTAGTGATTAGTTGAACAAGGGAAGAAGAACTAAAAGAAGCAAATCCGAATGATGATATTTTATAAACTCGCTGATATAGCCGATATCTAACTTTTCTAAGGACACTTCGTTGACACAGCGTTAGATAAGCAGATCGTAGAAGGGTTTATCCTAAACCCTTCTATGACTAAGCTCGAGTGTTTCCTTGGGGACCTCGGCTGGATTTTCTGTTAAATTTTAGGATTGAGGGACAAATTCTTAGGTCGCTTTGCTGGACGTAATTAGAGTATTGCTTCTATTGCTGTAGTGTATCGTAACTGTAACGTTGATAGAATTACTACTGTAATATATTTAAAGCATAGGTGGTGTCTTTTATGCAATAGAGTAATTATTCGCAAAGATAGTCTGAGATAATCTGCACCCACCACCACCATTTCAGCCTACAATCGGCCACTGCTCGACATAGGCCTCCCCCATTGATCGCATCAAGGAGAGGGGATGTGCCAGAATCGCGATGCTTGTCAGGCGGGTTGGCGATCGCAGTGTGTTGCTACGTACTAAGAAAAGGGCACTGCTGCCCATCCTTCGGTTGTCATACTCATGCACACAAATGTTTGTCCTGTGTGGGAATAGAACCCACGGCAAGGATCTTACCGCTGCGCCAACCGGTCAGTCTGCATATGTCAAATCCAGATAATAATATATCATTTACATTTTACACACATTACATATATTTAGCTAAAGTTGTAACATTCATTACAATTATTAGTTGCTATGACCATAGTTATAAATCAGTTTGATAAAAAACATAAGAATTAATTAGACATTAACATTAACAAAATTCACATGCATTGATATTCATTTTAAGATTTATGCGATAATTGTCTTATTCTCAGCACGCTTGCATTTGTATTCATAATGATTGATTAGCATGTATACATACATACAAACATATAAATGTAGGTATTTCTACCGATAACTAACTTTAAGGATTTTTTCCTTTGCCGGTTGTAGATAGCTAGTTCTTCGTTATTATGTAGTAGTAAACTATTTCTTATGCCTTTTACGATTATTAAAATTAAAAGTTCATTTAATTTATACGAAGAAATAATTTATAATACAATCGCAACGAGAATCGTATGTCTCTCAATGGCTTGTCTTAAAAAAAAAACATATTCTCTGGAGGTAAGACAGGATTATGTTGCATTGTAACCACTAAAAGAACACATAAACAATTTCCGATTGCGATAGGTGGGAGACGAGAACAATCTAATAAAGACTACGTCCAGGGTAAGGCCGGTAACCCATCTGCAGTTCCTCTGGTGTTGCGCATGTCCATGGGCGTCGCTTCACTTAATGTTAAGCGACCCGCTGCTCGTTAGCCCCCTAATTCTATAAAATAAAAAGGTCCTAAGAAGTAAGAGTCCACGAAGTACAAAATCTGTCGGTTTCTTTGACTGACGAGAATGATTCTTTTTTTTCCACGTATTTAATTTGTTGAAATGACTATGAATATTTTAGATCATTATGAAATTTTGTCTTGATAAGAAATTTGCGGTAATATAATATTTATACTCTCTGTATTAAGTTTCGAAGTATCTTCGTTATGTCACGGGCGTTGTAATTTGGTAAGCAGACAAAACGCGCCGTGTTGTTCAATTTAATAATAAAGGACCTGGCCAATTTTGGCCGCGTCACTTCCAGCATAGGGTAAGCATTTTTAAAAGTGGAATTTTTCTTCATAGAGCCTTAAAGAAGTTAGGAAAGTCAAGATAAAACCCCTTTTTACATTTTGGGACCTACAAGTAAATGAGCATATGTAGTTCCAATTAGACTCGAAGGCATTTTCTATCCTGGACTAATTCTAAAAAAAAAATACTTATGAAAATTTGTATTACACGTAAAAACAAAAACTTTGCTCATTCCAATGATTTATAGCAATAAAATTACGAGCTTTGAATCACTGGACAAAATCAAAATTCCTATAATTATTGTTCATGTCATATAAAATTGTCTTTACTAGTCGGTCAAAGTTAAAAATTATATTTTTGAAACATGAAATATATATATTAAAAAAAAAAAGTTGACCTCGAATAAAAGTATATAAATATCCATCTAAAATCGGCCACCTGGCAACCCTGAGCGGACTGCTATCGTTCTCCAAGAGTGCCACAATTTCCTTGCAGTTGCCACTTGAACGAGCCAGAAGAGCGCACCAATTAGACGAAGCAAACTTGTGTTTATTATTCAACATCGGCGCATCGCGTTTGGCTAATTCACAGCGTTATGATCACTCGATTGGTTACAATTACGTGTTATTTTGTGAAGTGTTTCGGTGCTCAATTGATCTAATAAAGTTAATAGCCCCTTTTTTCTATTAGTCCAACAAATGTTAGAGACCATTGTATTAGTTTTTATTGAAGCCATGGAAGTCAATTGGTTTGTGTTCTAAATGTAATCAAACGACCGTGATGTATAAACTTGCGATATTTAGAATAAGTAAAATAAGAAAAATAAGAAATTAGAATAAGTAGAATAAGAAAAGAATAGAATAAGTAAAAAAGAAAAGTAAAGTAAGAAAACCAGGAATATGATATTAGAAGAAAGAAACAATTGATGTAGTACTATTTTGTCATCTTTTGATTACCCTCATTATATGTGTTTTATAAACGTTTATATTCGCATTAAATATTTGTTAAATATTATCCTCATATCAACCCTAGTGCCATTTGTGCAGTGTCTTTCATTAGTCTTAGTTCGAGGACACTCAGAAGTTACTAATATTCTGAAAAAGTTATGATTATTGGATTTCTTTATAATTACACCACAATCTCAATTTATTCGTAGCTAGCTTTTGCTCGCGACTTCATCCGCGTGGCATACTTACTGTGGGCAGCTTTTTAAATATTTTTAGAATACTTATTTTGCATTCAATGCACATATAATCAGCTGTGGTTTGCAGTAGCAAATAACTTATTTTAAGATATTTTATAATCTGTTTTAAAACATGCAAGTTTTTATTTATTCATCTTTCCCTAAAACATAAATATTTTGCAAGATTGATCAAGCGCACCAATCATTACATTATATTTATTTCTTATCAAGTGCCTAAATTAAGATTCATGGTTTTATCTTCGATAATAACGAACTCCCATACAAACTTTCATCCCTTAATTCAAACCCTTCATGCCGTTTTTTTACAAAAAAAGGTAATTTATATCTCTTCCCAGGGGAGAGTCTATTTAAGCCTCAACCGGTGCCTGGGTTAGGCGTGAAAGCGTGATTTCTCTGACTTCCGTGCGAAGTTTTATCCCCTATTTTTATTCATCCCCACAAAGGTAAAAATTTCAAAAACGCCAAAATAAATGTTTGTTTATTTTTATCAAGTGCTCAATGTTTCATGCTTTTATCTTCAATAATTTTCAAAGAAAGTTTCGCGATAAAATGTAGCCTGTGTCCGTTTCCAAGGTCTAATCTATTTTTTACCGAATTTTATCAAAATCGGTTCCGGTGTTAGATGTCAAAGCTAGTTTTATAAACTTTCATATAAACTTTTATCCAACCTTTTGTAGACCATGTCTTTTCTCATAGTCAAATCTATTGTTGTTCTATATTTCAGGTTCAGTGGCTTAGGCGTGAAAGCGTAACAGACAGATAGACAGACTGAGCTACTTTCGCATTGATAATATTTAATAGGGATTTATATTGTCAAGGTCAATTTAATAATCGAATAGCGTAAATCAAATAGTATTATTATAGTCGTAGAAACCATACAATATATTTTAATGTCCTGATCAGGTGTACATTTTTTGAAATTCAGTTGTGGTTATCTTAAAACAAAAAAAAAAGGAACAACAAAGTTTAATTTACTTCGCACAAAGGATAAACAAATGGTATTCAAGATTGTTTTCATTGCCTTTATCTAATTGTAAACAATGACCCCTATAAATAACAAGTAACACTTCGGACACATTAAATTAGAGTTAGAATTAAGCAGTAAGCCAATAGAATCCTAAAGAAAATAAAATTTAAATAAAATAAAATAAAAAAGTAACATATTGATAGTTCTAGGTAAAAGGGCGAGCTAATAGTGAGGGTTTAGTGAACAGATCAACGACGCCCAGACAGATCATTTTTTTAATCATTCCAACAAAACTTAAACGCATGTGCTTGGATATGGGAAGCGACAATAGTTTAATGGTGGGATTCGAACGAAGCTTAAACCATTATGGCTATCGGCACTTCGATGCGATTATGCTAGGAAGGAAGTATCGTAAAACCGCGCGGTAGTGGAATAATGGAATACCAGAGTAGTTTAACGAAGATTTTGAACAGTACTTATAATTAAATATTCTCTAGTTAAAACTAATCGATTCAATGTTTATATTCTCGTAGAAACTTGGCTCAGTCGCTAGATATGGTAAGAATTAACCAAGGTGGCTATCACACATTCGGTCCACTTTATAGCATAATTGATGTAATTTCATTCAGTTGATGCATAACAAGTTACTGTTTTGTCAATTTCTCGCAGAATTGGTAATTTCTTAGTAGCTTGATAGGTCGTGTCGATTGAAACTTGTTTTTATTGCGTCAATTTACTGGTTGATACTGGATAACGCCAGGTGCGGGCAATCTATTATTATATTTACTATTTAATTATTTCGGTACGAGTGTATGTCACAGAATTACTCCATAGCGGCTAGACTGATTTTTATTTTATGTATCAACTTGTGTTTTGCTTCATAATGCTCTTTACGTTCCCACTGATTTTATATTTAATGGAATAGATAGAGACAGAATTAGCTTTATACTTCTGGTTAATCTTAATTTATACGTTTAGATTTAAAGCAGAAATAGATCCGAAGAGAAAGACCTGCCAGTAGCCAACTTCAGTCCATATTTTTTTTAACAATAATGGTGATATGCTTGTGTGTTTATTCCTTGAATTAAAAAAAATATATATTGACTACGCAAGTAATAAGTTGTAAGTGTAATAATAAGATGCAATATAAATAAATAATAGTAATAAGATGCAAGAAACAAGAAATTGGAGGTGTCGATACACATAACATATTATTGGACCCGCTGACTAAGCGGAATATGTGGGAGCGATGCCCTTTGTGGATTTAGAGACCCGTCGATGACCGTTACATAGTACAGTGTACTTCACATAGTACTTCTATAGTATAAAGCAATATAATTAGTAGCAGGCAAGTTTATAAGACTGACCGGTTGGCGCAGTGGTAAGATCGCGCCTTTCACGCCGCAGGTCGTGGGTTCGATTCCAACACAGGACAAACATTTGTGTGCATGAACATGTCTGTTTATCTTGAGTCTGGATGTAAATAACACTGGAGGACGGGCAGCAGCGTCCTTTTCTTAGTATGATGGAATATACTGGCGATTATGGAACATCTCCACACAATGATGCGATCAATGGGGGAGGCCTCACGAATTGCTGTTGTTTGCTTAAATGCGTGGAAGTCCCTGCTCGTAGTCCTAATATGTTAGCATCGGAATTTTAATTGTTTGTTGTTTCCATTTTCCCATTATGCTAATATTGTATCTTATTTAAGAATTTTATAACTTTTAACCAACATTAACCATAGAAAAAACCTCAGTATAGACTTAAATTATTCACCTGTATAAAGGAAAGATTACGTATTATTAAAACGCTTATGACACGCCGTAAGCAACGATAAGAACTGTAAAAACTTTAGATGGGTATCGCCGTGGTCGTACGCCACTTTTCGATTTGTCTTGCATTCCTCGAGAGCTACAAAATGCTCCGCGACACGATATCGACTTTTAATTACTTTCTTGTCCGATAACAGTATAATATAAATAGTTATATCACATTTTCATGGATAGTGATAGAAAAAATAAGATTCTTGTTGAAAATGTTATCATATGTCAAGATAGTGATAGTAACGAGAGTATTTGTATTTGTAATTTTTGTCATTATATAATCTTGCCATTATTTTAACAAAAACGAAGCTGACTTCAAATTTACTTCACTTACGGAAACAAGGAAATTTTCAACTTTGCACAATTTTATTTATAAATTATTAAGTCATTTATTGTCACGTTACGTCTAATTACAAACAATTAAACCCAAACTGGGCTTGTCTCAGATCTACCAATATCTCAGGTTCAATGACATTCAAAATTAAATAGGATTCACATGCGAATGTCCTCTTTCCAAATATTCCAAGCGAATTGAGAATCCTCTCTTTTTTTGAAGTCGGTCAAAAACGCGTTCATCGTTATATTAACCTAGAACTCAAATTCCGGCGGTTAATTTGGGAAGAACCGTTGTTGATAAACAGTCTGCATTAGTGAAATACTAAAGATAAGCGATGATATGAGTTCCCATAACCGACAAGTAACTGCATAGATGAATGTTGAACAAGCAAAGGAGTTGTGATTGTGAAATGGGAATCCGCAATCTCTTCTCACGAGGTCAAAACGATCGTATGAGTCAACATATAAAGTTTAAGTCCTCTCGAGCGCTTTGATTCATGAGACACATCGTTGTCGGATTATCATTAATCTACTTATTTCCGTAAGTATTATTATAAGTATATTCTATATGCAACCAGTTTGCGATTATCTATTTATTAAATTGTTTAAATACAGCGGCAAATTACCACTCGTTACGGAAAAATATTCTTTTAGAAATATGTTGTGTTCTAGTATTAAGAAGACTTTAAATTCTTTTATAAGTGGTATATATACATACATACATACCTATATATATATATATATAAAAGTGTTGATAACGCTGACTAATCTAAGGCCCAGGTCTAGGTCGTCTAAATGAATGGGAATATTTAGGTCATTATCATCCTAAACGTCATGAATTATTCATGAATAACGCGTCAAACGTTGAACCAGTTGTATTTGTTTTTTTTTCTCGTCCGCATTCATTATGTACAACCGTTACCAATTAGTTATCTCCGATGTTACATCGAATTGCGTCTGAGCTCGAGCCTCGATCCCGTTAAATTGCATCACAATTGTATCGAGAGCAAAAAGCAGCTCGTCATCGCTGGCCATCCGCTCAATCGGCCACGTAACGACAGAATGATTGTGGCCGTAGGAATGTACAAAAGAACTGACGCTTTTTATATCAACGACAAAGAAATTACATTAACACGTGCGTGATTGAACACTTTATGAGTGTCGAACGTACTCTTTTTGAGATGTACACTCAACAGTATTCATATATGTACTTTGTTGGGCACAAAAATATACTAAAGACACACAGTACTAAACACGTATAGCCAAACGGCCAATAGTACCGACTAACAAGTGAAACAATCAAATGTTACTGCGAGAGACGCTGATAGCCTAATGGTTTAGGGTACGGACTATGAACTTCCGATCATGTGGTCGTGGGTTCGAATCCCGCGCGCCACTCGACTATTGTCGCTTCCCATATCTTATCATTTTAAGCTTAGCTGGAATGCATAAAAAAGAAATCTAGTACTATACAAGCTTAAATAGTAAAAATAACGAAACAAAACTTGTTCACAAAATATGCTAACATATTCAATTTTCTTATACACATTGGGTTAGAAGATATACAAATAAATTATAAGTTATTTCCCTTAGAATTGTTTAGATGAGAACGAATTTGTTATGATCCGAATTTGTATCCTTTCGTAACGGAATCGCGCGAATTAGTTCAACACTATTCAAAGAAATAACACGTGGAACATTGGAAGATACAGAAGACACAGAAGACAGGCGTGAAGTAGAAGTATTCTGCATTTCGTCTGATGAGTGAAGTGCCGGAGGCCTAATTTTAGTCCTCTTTCCTTTCCCACCCTTTTGTAATAAGTAAAGGATAAGAAGGGAAAGGGGATTTGATGGGGAAGGGGATGGATGGGAATTATATTTAAGAATTATTTATTTATTTATGTATTTATTTATTAACATCAATATAACACCATTACAGATAAGATCCAGTGCGATGCTATATACACGTTACAATATTATTTACAATAGGTGTACAAGCGACAAAATAACAATAACAAAAAAAAACCAAATGTCTTTGTTTTTAAATAGTTGATATCTAAAGTCAATGAAGTAATAAAGAGCTTCTATAGTTTCGTTTCTTGGCTTTTTATTTCAATTAGCTAAACTAAACGAGCAATGTTTAATAAAAAAAAATACCTACAGACTATATGACACACCGGTGAAGAATACGAAACAAACCGTTTAGGCTACAGGTCACACATACCCCCGAAAACATTACTCTGCTTGTATAAAATAAAATCATATAAACGGTACACTAAGCGAGATTTTTTTGTAGTAAAATAGGTATATGTACATTAGGACTAGAAATAGGTTAGGAACTAGTTAAAAAAAAATTGTCTCAGAGGAGGAAAAATGTCGAACACACATGTTAAGTAAATTTACGGTTCAAATTAATAAGCTAATTGAGATTTATAGTTCGTTATAGTATTTATTCGCTCGCTTCGACAATTCACATTATGTCGACTACGTTCCGAAATAATTAACATTTAAATGAATTTGTTTTCCCTCATGGTTAATTAAAATATTAATCATTTATGGCAATTAATTACGATGTTTAAATAGTATAACCGCTGTCAGTTTTTTAATTTTTAAATGAATAATTCTATCCGTATCGTATTGAATTTATGTATATATTTATATAGTAGATTGACAATGTATTTAATTTATTAAATAGATTATTAGAAAAAAAGACATCGACCATCTGCAACACTAGGACTTTTGAAGTGTTGTAATTTCTTCGGTTTTGACTGTTAATAAAACAGGAAATAAAAATTAAAGGAAAAGAAAAATATTAATTTCTAACACACAAGTAATTTGCAGTTTGGATTCTTATGAACAGAATTTCAATGTCGGATTATTCGTAATTTTTATTGTTCAATCTTTTGTTATTAAATGAATATTAGACGAGAATCGTTCGCTTGTAATAGGTATATTAAGTTGTTATTAGTGGAAAGAGTATCAGTTGCTGTTTCTCACGAACGGCTTGATTGTATAATAATCTAATTGACAATAATCATTTGCATTGATATTTTTAAGTGTTACCAACATTTGACTTATTAATTTATATTCAAGAACAAACTCAAAATACTCATAACCAATGAGGGGACAGAAATTAGAATCGTGTGCTAATTACATGTCATGATAAAATCGTTGGTATCTATTCCGCTACTTCCTTCAATAACTTACGAAGTGGCTCCAAGAGGTAAGAGTGTGACATTAAGCCAGTTCATATGCCATAAATACATGTTTTTTCTTCATCAATATGTGAATGTATAAATTTGGCTAAGCTATTAACTAATAATCTTTTAATTTTTTTAAACAAAAGCAAAACTGACTTCAAATTTTATAAATTTATTTATAAGTCATTAAGTCATTTATCGCCACGGTATACGTCTTACTACAAATCCATCGAAGCCAACCAGGGTTTGACTTAAATTTTCCCATATGTCAATTTTCAATTAGTTTTTCATTTGACATTACAAACTAAATGGATCCCATTTGTAAAAGTAGGAGACATCCAACCAAAAAAAGTGGAATCGGTTCATAAATGACGAAATCCTAAGGTAACAAACATAAAAAATACAAGCGAATTGAGAAACTCCTTTTTGAAGTCAGTTAAAAATTAAAAACTGACTTGTTTGTATTTTGTTTTTTGTTGATATCACTAAAACATTTCGTCATCATTTGTACAAATGCTTAAAACATTTAAATTGCTTCCAACTGTTAAAATTCTCACATTTAGGGTGGTAAAAAATAAAAACACAGTAATGACACGTTACACGACCAACGGGTGGATTGTTTTATTTGGACAAAGGCGAAACATAACCGAATTTTAATGACTGGTCGGCAATTATAGATGTTGAAAAATTCTTATTGCGTTCAACTGAAGCCGAAATTTGGATCTACGCCAATTTGTCAGATTCTATTTGTTATTAAAGCTGCAAGTGATAATGGCTATTGTTTTTTGATGCTCTGATAAATAACAGGGGATAATGAGGAGATTGAGAGAGGTTGTCTCTACCTGAAGTTACTTCCTGTATCAGCTTACTGTCTGTGGTTTAAAAGTTCTAAAAACCTGCGTACAATGTAAGCGATTACTGTCACTATTGTATAGTATAACTGTATAGGCTTCATAGAAAATAAATTAAAAAAGCAAGCACAAGATACATTTTCTCTGAAGCCTAAGTTTAATGTTACTTAAATCTGAATTATAATAAAGGCGCATAGCTTAATTGAAATTATAGATTTTTTTGCATCCAAAATCGAGCACATCGAAACAAAAATTTGTAGTTATAACATTTCATACAATTTTTAACACAAACTTTGGTTAGGAATCGAACCTGGGACTCTAGGAATCATATTAGACAGGTCCTCTAGCCGCTGGTCCATAGGCTCGTTTCAACTCATAAAACATACTCTGAATTTATTTGTAAGTAGTTCTTCAAGTTCCATTACTATAGTGGGTTTCATTATATTTTATTAGGTTACGCCTTCTTGACCACAGGCCTACAACAACCCGGAGTGTATGAGATAGGATCAGGGGCCCTGTTGTCCTTTAATAACCCTGATTGGTCAGCAGGAACCCGCTCTAACCCTCATTTCATTACCCGTACTTGACGTTCATTTGTGATTAACTCATATGGAATAGATAAAAGACTAGAGTATCTCCTGATATAATTATTCTAATGAAACGTGAGCGTTTGTTTAATTCTGTTACAAGTTCATTTCATTTATGTTTGATATAGTTTTATTGTGAAACATTTCATAATAAATATTTCTTCCAATTTGAGGATGGAAATGACGTTGGAAATTGCTCGACGGTGTTCTGTAGATCCTTGAATAAATGTTTTTAAGTGTAAGAGTAGATAAGGAAGGAGAGGGAGAGAATGGGAAGTTAAAGAGTATTGGATCTAATAATAATTTGGATTTGGATCTAATATTAATTAATTTAAATACAATGATGAATCAAGTTTCTATTACATTTACCTACATGTTGAGACTACACGTATTATGCTAAGATTTACGAATTATAGCACTCACGCCTGTCGCTTCAGGCACTAGTTTAAGTGAATTCTAACCGCTCTTTGTCAGCATGAATTGTGAGCCGGGAACATTTCGATCGACCTGAGTTAGTTAAATCTTTGCCCGTAAGCGCGGCTTTGTTTGACCCGACAGTGATGTGTTTGTAAGTTGTTAAGTGTCGCAACCGAAAGCTTTCAATGGATTGAATCGAGGGGACGTATAAAATGTAGGGAATTTTGAAAGCGATTTATGATGTTTTTTCTTTTTTTAATGTTATATTGTTTTTCAAATGCCTTCGTCTGGTTTATGTGTCAGAAGATCATGACAGAAGATAAATATTCTGATTTCAAATATTATAAGGCAATAGTTTGTTATGTTAATACAAAAAGCTGTCGCAGACTCCGATTTACGTGGATTAAGGTTATCGAGAGGCATCTTGCTGAGGAGAATTTGCACTCAGCGACGGCTCATATCCACCGCCTTTGGAGTGATCAGGATCAGATCCCAAATAGAAATGGGAAATGGTCGATTAAGAAGAAGTTAAAATATACATCGTTGTACGTGACACAAAGTGGCCAGTGTAATTAGTGCATTTAAAAAAGGAATCCTGTACCAATTAGCAATGACAAAACAATTAGTGTAGCCATCAAGAATACTAATTCGCCCACTTAAACGCCGGCGACGGGGTACGTGCAGACGGAATAAAGTGGAACATCGGAGATAAAGAAGGCGTTAATTGACTCCTCTATGTGTGGGATACGACGAGTATTGTTACTTAAACCGCTTAGCGCGTATTTCAGCTGCTCTCGACTCCCACAGTGTTGCAATTGACAGCGGAGTTAGTCTTCGAATATAATACTGTCATGTATAGTAATAAATTATGCAGATTAGATTATTGTAAGCGACATTTATAGTCTTGTTCAGAGCGTAATGAATAGTCTATGAAATGTTTTATGTTACATATTTATTTTTAATAGATACTAGTCCTTGCCCGCGGCTTTGCTTGTTTGTTCGTTTCTCACTTTTCTATTATACGATAATTTTGATTTTAGATATCATGCCCACAAGTGGTTACTTTATTTTTTTATATTTACTTATTTGGCTTTCCAGTAACATAGAAACGGTATACATACACATATGAGAGTCATATGTGTATGTTTCGTTTCGATACGTATTTAGGACATATTAACATATTACTTTTACACGTCACAAAACATTCACAAAAAAACAAACAGTACTGTGTAAATAACTAAACCTAACAACTGAGCAGTCAGAATTTAGCTTACACAATTCCATGGTTTAATTCATAAACTTGAAGTTTAACTTATCACTCAATTTAATAATATAAAATAGATATTACTTAACCGGGTTCGATAAAACAATCGCAGTTAATCTTTTTGAGAAATATTGATGCAGTTTAAAAAAGTGTTTACTTTATCCACGGATTACATTCACATGCAGTTTTATCGTCAAAAGTCGTGCGAATTTAAAATATTTTGTTAGTTTTCTGAAATTTTCTGATTGTCTGACCTATTTCTTAATTTTTCTTTTCATGATAAACTTCTACGGAGTACTAGAAAACTAAAATAAAAAAAAACAGATTCGAATGAAATCAGTAAAGTCGTTCTCAAGTTATGGTGTGATCAAGGGAAACACGAATTTATTTATATGTATATATATGTAGATAGATATAATATATCGTCGACAACTAAACTAAAGCGATATTATGTCCGATGTTTATGGGTAAAATAGCTTATCACAAAAAATATTGGTGCCATCCAGCAATCCTCGCTTTAGGGTGAGTTGCTTTATACAAAGTTAAATATATGCATAATCTATGGGGAAAATATTTATCAAATGAGATATCATTCTCTACGTAAACCTTCTCAGTACGTATAGAGAAGTGATTAAACAGTAATCCCTCTAGTCTACCATGCCATAGTGTATCGTCTCAGTATTTATGTTACACAGTGCAATTGTGTGCGTGGGTGTATCGAATGTGCTAATTAAAGATCGTCGTACGTCTTCGTTTTTGTGGCTCGAAGCATAGCGATACATCTTGCAATGTGTTACATAATTGTATGCCACTGAATAACGAACCTCACCATTCAGCAAAAGGTAGCTACGCTGTTGCTTTACATACTTAAACTTATGATTGGAAATAGAGAAAGTTTTAATATAAATTATTTTAATAGAGATTATTAAAGCGTGATAGTTCAAGATCAGTATTTTCGTCACACGAATGAAAAATGATACAATTGTATATTACAATGTTGAAATATTTATTTCGTAAAATTTTTCTCTGCTATATTATTGTAATTTGAAGAGCGGTATCACACATGTAAACAATTCCGATGAAATATTTAAATAATTTCGGTATTTAAATATTTTTATTAGAATTTTTATTTAATAATGTTGACGGACCGTTTGGCGCGGTTGGTATGATGTTTGCCTTTCACGCCGCAGGTCGTGAGTTCGACACCCAACCAGGAGTAACATTTGTGTGCATGAATATGTTTGTCTTGTGTCTGGATATAAAGACCACCGGAAGACGGGCAGTAGCGTCCTTTTTTTAGTACGATGTAATATACTGTGATCGCCAACCCGCCTGCCAAGCGTGACGGTTATGGCACTTACCCCCAATGATGCGATCAATGGAGGAGGCCTATGTCCAGCAGTGGACGATCATAGGCTGAGATGGATTTAAATAATGCCAGTCAAGCCAAGTCAGGCACAATAATTGAGTATTTTGTACGTATATACGTGAGAACATGGAAGCTTGTTTTCAACTTGTACTGGACTTTCATGTTATAAATAAATTGAACATTTTTTTCTCTTACTAGATCACAGTGTAAAAATAGTCATAATCTTCCTGTTTAAAATATAAAAAATCACGTTTCTACCTGATTTAAGTTACTAGACATATTCTTATTCAATTGTTAAATAAGCGTGTTTCTTAGTTTTGCAAGTTAAGATTCATTTTCATTTTATTTTACGTTAGTTTTATTTCAAAGTTGGAAGTATCATTCGCTTTTTAAATAATTACGATAAGTGATATATTCTCTCTATTTTATGTTAACTGCCTAAATCATTAAGAAAATCAATAAGTGATATTAGCATTTCACTTTTTGAATCTTGGGGATTGGGGTTTGTATTGTATGCATATCAATATTCATATCTTATTATATCAATGAATTTTACTTTTATGGATTTTATAATTAAGGTCCATGTTATTATTGTGTCATAATAGTTTCTCCGATTGGGTTAGAAGATATATTTATATGTCAGTACGTAGCTGTATTGTATACGGTAGGCATTCTTAATTAACAAGTAAAAGTAACGTATAATATAATGTTGTTGGTTTGGGCACTACAATTAATAGGCTGGCGAGCCTAATAATAATTGCAAACAATTTTTCGCAACAAAGATGTGAGGGCTGATCTGGCCGGCTGCCAGGCGGCTCGCGAGCTGTCATTTATCTGGACCTAATGGCTCGCAACTCGAAGTTATGACACTCCCTGTACAGCGATAATATATAAACGTTTTCGACGAGTCCCCGGTGAAAAACAGATTGTTTATCAAACAAATGTCTCTGTTTTCTCGAATTCTACTAAAAGTTATGACATTGTGGCAAGTTTTGCTTCTATCTTTCGATGTTTGTTTTGTGTTTTCGTCTCCTATATGTATGTCACCGATCGGTTGTGAACTTCGTTACCTTATAAACGGCCTAGGCGTGTTATAAACTGACAGCAAATTTTGAACTCAAATTGCAAATTGTTCAACAATGGATACCTGTTGGCTTATGATGATGATGTTGTAATTTAAGAAAATACGGTGTTGTCGATAAATAAAATGCAAAAAAAAACTTTATTTACAAAAAAATATATATTATTTGACGATGTTAAATGTTTATTAAATGTCAACTTTGTTTACTATACCTTGTTAATCGGTCACGGAAAATCGTTTTAAGGTCGACAAATATCTCAAAGTACAGCATACTTTTATCGGTGAAAGTATTAGCTTGGTCACAAATGATACTTTCATTACACGTTGTTGTTAATTGAAATAAAAACAGTAAATATCAGATTCATTTATTTTGTTTTCTACATAAGAATATACAATATTTGTGCATAACAATTTAAAAATGTACTATCCATCCACCTCAGCCTACGATCGTCCACTGCTGGACATAGGCCTCCTCCATTGATAGCATCTTTGGGGGAAATATACTACACTCATGTATTTTTTATGTTTAAAAATTGTTTATCCTTTCGTTTAAAACAAAATTTAAGGTATTTGTATAACATATCTGAAATGTAAAAACGTTTGACGTGTCATCTTGTTAAATGCTGGTTAACCTAAATACAGAAGTGTGTAGTAGTGTCGGTAGGGGATAGAAAAACTTATATTGAATTATTTTTTTTACGGGCGGCCTTTTTGCCCCCCTCTGCTCCCCCTGGCGTATTGATGCCAAAGACTTTATTAATTCTTTATTAAAATCAATTTTTCAATTTTTAAAACTTATACTAAATGTAACTTATTTCATAATATAATAAAATATCACAGAAATAATTAAACCTAGTGCAATAGAACGTTAAAAAATAATAATAATAATAAATAAAAATAGAACAATGAAATAAGAAATATTTAAATCTATTGCAATAGGGCCAATCATTTACAATAATGCGATAAAATTACAATAAATAAATACTGTGAAAATAATAAATTAACATTTTAATAGACCAGCATTCGGATACTAAGTTTTGTTTCATAGCAAACTAACTGTAGCAAACTACAGGCCTATTGTCATAACTTTCTTGTTCTCCAAGATAATGGAATCGATCATTAATCCCCAGCTCATGAGGTATTTAGAGGAATACCAGCTGATTAGCGACCGTCAGTACGGTTTTCGTCAGCGTCGCTCAGCTGGTGATCTTCTAGTATACCTGACCCATCGATGTACGGAGGCAATTCAGAACAAAGGAGAGGCCCTGGCGGTCAGTTTGGGCGTAGCAAAAGCCTTCGATCGGGTTTGGCATAAAGGGCTTCTTTCGAAGCTGTCTTCCTACGGGCTTCCCGAGAAAT
>DWLR01000327.1:0-28005 GCA_018246295.1 Papilio alexanor hazarajatica
TTCACGAGTGTTCATGCGCTAAACTTCGCAGAGCCTATATTCAGACTCGCCAAGATACGTCGGCCGTATTGTACAGTCGGGTTCCTTGGCGGTATTCCACTTTAAAAAAGACAATCGTTTGAACGCTTTATACGCCTTGAGACGTTGACGCAGTAACAATAACCAATAGGATGCCACTTTTAAATGTATTAGTACGAAAGGTCGGTCAAAGTTTTGACAATAGATTATTCTATTGTCAAAACTTTGACCGACCGATCAATAAATAATGAATTCAGCTGAATGGCAGAGGTCGTAGAACTTCCAGAGCGGAAAAAGACAGTGATGATAACAATAGTCAGGGGTACAGTGCAGGTACGCCCTAGATTTTATTTTATCAAAACATCGTTAGCACCCTAATTGGTTATTTGTAAGAAGGAGGCGGAGTTTAGTTCGTCGCAAGAAACAAGGCAATTTTTCTGTAAGTGGAATACCGTTAAGGAACTCGACTGTACATATATGCGTACACTGCGCGAAGACGCATACAATATTGTGTGCGTACAATATTAATACGCACACATTGTTGTCTACGCCTTTATAGATTATTTATTGAAGGATTGTTGAAGACATGTACTGACGTAGTTTTTATGCTGAATAACGTATTTAATGGTTTAACCCTTCATTGCATGTTGATGGAAATTTCCATTGAACGGTTCACAGGCTATAAAAGCATACAAATCATTGTTCGTTGTTGATATTTTTGCGTCTGACAATTTCTTGAAATATTTATGGGTGAAATGGACGTAATTACTTAGAAAAAAAAAACAAACCTTAACTTCAAATGACAATCACAAGTTACCTGGTGACTGTTAGTTTTGTTATAACGGTGCAAAAGAATTACGTTATTCTGCTTGTTTTGATCTACGGGAGTTGTTGAAAATATTTATAATGAGTGAAAATAAGGTAAATATTTTAGTATCTGCTAATATTTGTAACATCATCATAGGGTACCATCTTCTAGGGTACCATCTTCTTCATTTGACGAAATATATTGCGATCTTGCGTCGCATCTTTGAGCTCCCGGTAGCTGCCTGTCTGCCTTGAGCTCGTTTTCCTTTAATTTGTAATTAAAGGAAAGCGATTAAAAATTAATAAAAATAAATAAAAAATAGTCCTTAAATTCCTTTAATATTTGTAACGAAAACATGATTTTTTTGCATTATTTTATTTTCTACTAAGCTCGTTGTTACTAATTGCATAATGATGTAAATATCCATCGTATGGTCTTTTTTTATAAATACTTAAAAAGGTCAAAGATTTTTTTTTATTACTTTTAACACATCCTAGGTCTATAATTACATGAATATGATTTTTTCTACAAGAAAATATTAAATCGGAAAATATCAAATGAAGGGTTAAAGATACAATTCAGGTATTCGCAATTTAAAAAACTATAACTTTCATATGCATGGATGTTGCATGATGTAAAAATATCATTGTATTGTCAAAAATCATTGCTAATTTAGTTAAATTACACTCCGTAAGGCTTTAGTTTGTGTTCCATTAAAGCAACATTGAAAGGCAAGCTACATTAAAAGGCTTTGTATTGCAGACACGCACTCGCCCGCGATCGCCCGACGCCGCGTCCCTGAGGCATTCTGTGTCCGCGCAGAATGTTAAGGTAACATACACCCATACATCCAACACACACGCATTAGTCATACAAACTCTCATACATTTAGTACCATGTTATGGCTGATTATGCTACGTTTATCATCTCGTTTTAATGTATAAATCTTCATTTAAATATCGTTTTTTTTACATCGTATAATCATTCAAGTCGTGCTTTTAACTTATGTTAAATTTCCAGTAACTAAAAAGGTAGGTTTCTTATAAGACAAATGTTTTGTTGTTCAGGAATACACCTACGCAGCTAACGGCGAGTGGCGGCATTGTGGCGGCGCGGCGTCCACCTCTGACAGGTGAACACTTACTTGAAAACTAAACAGAGTCCATATTTTTGTACAATTAAACGATAAGAAAATTGCCTATTTTTGAACCACATATCAAATTATTAATAAGGTATATTTGTAATATCAACCTATTCCTTCATCTCGAAATTGACCTCGGTATAATTTGACAGAAATATGTTTAAAAAAGCACATATATTTATGCGTTTTATTTTTTACAATTTAACAAATTTAACTTCAAAACTACATGGAGAGGCGCCCTTAAAGTGATATAAAATATTGATTATGAATTAAAATCCGATCATTGTTATTTCCCAGATCTGAAACGTACCAGCAACGTGAGTGGGAGCGGGAGAGGGAGACGGAAAGAGAAAGACGGGAGAGGGAGTATCCTTCCGCCGTGATGGCCGAGCACCGCGGCTTCACAAGGCGACCCGTCACTAGAGTGAGTGGACACAATTACTGTGTTATATATTTTTTTAACAGGAGCATTTGCCATCCTCATCCTCCCCTCCCTGTCCCCTCGTTTTAAATTTCTTTCCAACCTACAAATTCCTATTTTCTTCATCCTATTTCTACATACACTCTTTCTATTCTTCCAAACTCTACGTCTTGTTCCTTTTTTCGCAAAAACTTCATATATTTGTAGAAATTAACAAATAAATAAATGTCGTACACATAAACATTAATGTGCAAAATTATTTGGCGAATAATTAGAGATTGTTTTTTTTGTCCTTTAATTGCATTAGTAAAAAATGTACAGATTTTGACATTTGTAACATAATAACTAAAAATATATAGCTTAGAAAGTGGTGATATCAGTAAAAAGGTTAAAAAATATTGGGATAAATCATATACTATGTTATATGATACAGTGGTTACCCAAGAGGCTCGATTCGTCATTAGTTGCGGAAATAATAAAAATCCCTATCAATGGTTTTAATAACAATTTTTTTTTCTTTTTTTTTTACAGAATTCGAACCTACTGTCCGCGGTGCTGTGTCTTGTCAAAGAGCTCGACTATCCAAGCCTCGAGGTGGCTGAAATGGCAGTAAGGTAGGATGAAAACTAAGCATTTTTACTTAGTGAATATTTCTATAGGCTCTAAGCATTTTTATAGATGGCGCTAGTGGTCGTACGTACAAATAGTGAAAAACTGTTTACATTCTAACTTCCAACTATAGGTTAAGTTTATGATAAGTCGGAACTTATAGATGTTTTTTCACCGACCTTTTTTTTTAATTTTGACTTTTTATGCACTGTAAATTTATTAAGACTGACCGTTTGGCGCAGTGGTAATATACTTGCCTTTCACGCCGCAGGTCGTAGGTTCGATTCCCACACAGAAGCAATATTTGTACGCATGAACATGTCTGTTTGTTTTGAGTCTGGATGTAAAGACACCGGAGGACGGGCAGTAGCGTCCTTTTCTTAATATGGTGGAACATACTGCGATTGCCAACCCGCCTGCCAATCGTGGCGATTATGACATATTCCTCCCCCCCCCCCCAATGAAGCTATCAATTGGGGAGGCCTAAGTCCAGTAGTGGACGATCATAGGCTGAGATGGATATAGAGTAATATAATGATTACCGTATATTATTTTAAATTTCAGATGTCGTATGGACGAATTAGCGAACAGCCAGTGACGTAACGCTGACGCCAAATGCTAAGCACACTGACGAGTTACGACACGCGAGTTGCGACCTTAGCTTTAACAGAACAAGGCCGGTATTAGCGTGCGGCTTCCGTGATAGCACTGGCGTAAGCTTCGTTGGAACGTTGGACTGTTGGGACAAACATTTGTAATGTTGCCCCCTACAAATTTACAAGCACATGTAGTTGATTCTTTCAAAGAATGTGGTAGATCAGGGCTGCTAAACTACGCTGTTAAAAATTATTAGAAATTAAAAAAATAATGAATAGTTACACCTAATCCGCGAAAATGTATGTAAAAATTAAAACATCACATATTAAAAATAATTTAAAGTACGCTTCAATAGCTTTAGTAGTAGTGCATAGTAAACTATTAATAAAAAATATCACTATTAATTTATACTTAAACTTTTGCCCAAACGAATGTGATTGGTTTGTATATTTACGACGCAAGTTTTTAAGCCCTGAAAATGGTCTTATGATAAAATTAAATACAATGCAATAACGTGCTGTCAAGCAAATATATATCTTTAATACGTACTTAGGTACTTTAATTATTAGCTACTTTAGATCTGTGCAATTATAATTATGAATCAAATTATTAAAGCGCTTAATGTTTGATCAACATATGAACAAACATTTGATCAAAGTCACTATTTTATTTCCATGTTTTATTTATTTATTAACAAATCAGTGTCTATGGAATTGGTTAAATATTATGATGCTCAAAAGCTTTAATTTTTTTTTTCGATTGCTATTTATCCTGTACCCAAGTTACCGAAATATTATTTTTTGAGACGACAAATAATTGTTCAATAAATGCTGTTATATACATTTACTGTATTTATCCTTTGTCTTTGTTGTTTGGTCGTTGTTTTGCTTAATATTCAACAATTAATTATGGTCCTTAGATCAGAGGCTTCCAAGGTACGGTCAGCATATTATATGTAAATAATCGTTTTGTTTTTTATGATCGCGCTAATAACTTAAACTTTTGTATATAGTATTGTTGCCTTTATACAAGGTTTTTTTTTAAGAAAGCGTAACCCCCAAGCAGAATGGTTCTAATCAATACTCAAGTTAGACTATAAAATAAATATTGGATTAACATATATTTATGTTTACATCTCCATATCGACTCAAGCTGGGCCTTGAGTTGGAATATTTGGAGATCCCTAAACCGATATTTAGAAAGCATAGAGAAATAAAGATATTTTTTGGAAGCGACGGTTCAACGATGCAATTAATAAATTATAGAAAAAAAACTTTTTTGAATGGTTTTTATATTTGTTTTTGAAAATTATCAGAAATTATTATACAGAAATCATTTTTTACAAAACACTTTAAACGTTAATGTCCACGAAAAATATCTCAATTTTGAATCATAGTATGTACAAAGCGCGTTCGAAGGGCGTCGAAGCTATAGTATGTTCGTTGGTCTCGTTTGATTATTTCCCGATGTAAACTTTTTAGTACACTGTACAAGGAAGCTGCAGTGGCGTCATCGGACTCAAGTCCACGAGTATAAGTGATAAAAAGATGAAAATGGTAAATAGAAATCACGTGTACCTTGAAACTTCTTTTACAAAACCCAAAAAATATTTATTTAAATATATGTATTATTGATTTTTATTACTTTTCTTATGCTTTTTCTATGTATCTATTATTGATTACACATCCTGTAAATATGTGTGTCAATGTTGAAAGAATTGATTTTGAATGTAAATTTGTAATAAATTTTTTTGTTAATCAAATTAATATGTACAATAAAATTGAATCCAGGCCGAACGTTTGTGTATGAAATTATTCCGTATATAATTTTATTATTATTTAAAATACCTCTATACTATGGTTCGTGTTACATTAAATACGTTAAAATATTGAGTACATATTGAAAGTAATTGTTTGTTTTTTTTTTGTTTGGAAAATAACCATTTGTTGCTTTGTTGAAATTGTTATTAAGAAAATAAGTTGTTGCATTTTACACGATGGTGAAATTTCTAATGGTTTGTTCAATTCACAATTTGCGTTAGCTTATAGCTGTAATGTACTAGCTAGTAAAATTATAAACTGACGATGACGTCTATTGGTGACACATTACTAATCGATTAGTACCAGAAGTTTAAAATACTGTACTTTAGTGAATTTTTCAATTAATTCGTGAAATACTTTTTTATTATTTGTACCACATGAAGAACCTTCGGTCTAAAATCTTATTTCCATCCGGAGAAAAATTATAAAACAGAAATACAAGAAAAAGGAAAATTGTCAACTCCCACGTAAGTATTCTCGCCGCTTGATGAATTATCAATATATGGCTCTCAAAGTCTTTTCTAAACGTTTGCTTAAATTTGAGCGTTAGGTTAGGTTAGGTTATCATCTTAGGGCGGGTCTCGCACACAACATAAACTCGTATCTACAAAAGATGATTAATTACTAACTTTAATCAAAGATACGTTACTATTCCTTAAAATTACCAACGGAAGATATGTATAAAAAGTACTTAATACGAAAACAAAGTGAAATATTAAATTGAAACGATATCTAACACAGAATAAATAATGTATAAACCACATTAGGTAGGATAACGAAGCAAATTTGGAAAAAGCAGAAATACAAGCCACAGTTGAGGCAGTTTATAGAATTGCTAATGACTGATATGTAACATACCTGTAGTGGAATCCCACAGATGATGCCAAGTGCAAGATAATAAACGATGTAGCAGATTATGCCTTAAGGTTTTCTTCTTTAAATGTCCCTTGTACCAGCTTTATAAAGGACTTCTAGCACAGGTCGACCTGAATGTTAAAGGTCTTTAATAGACTGTGTATGACAACCTACGGAAGTTTTGACAGCTCTTTTTTAAAAAGAAATGTTTGACAACAATCGTACGTCAAGATGACAAGTGACAGGTGCTGTCGGCATGAGGAATTCTCAGCATCAGCGATGGCCCTACACGCCGCAGCAGACCAGAGCTCCGTGTTGAGGACACATCTCCTGTCACGTGAATACACGTTATCAAAACAAAACAAATTGGTCAGGCACAGTAAGCAGTTATATTTTACAAAGGTGATCACTTTTAGCTCGCTATTGTTGTTATAATGTCAGTTTTGTTTACATTCAAAGTTTACGTTCCAAACCATATCAGAATTATTCATATATTTCAATATAATGCACGAATATTTTTGATTATAATAATTAAGTTTTGTTAATTAATCGAATACCGTACTAAAGGTTGTCAGCATATTATTACAATAATTAACAGAATAATATATAAAATTCATACAAGATAAAGGAACTTAAGGCATTAAATTGTAATTGTGTAGTCATTATTATTGATAATCAAATTAAATTATTATTATCTAATATCATTGCAAATGCACCAAGCCATAGACAAGATCTTGGTGAATTGCTTAGACTAGCGAAGTTTTTAAAATATTATTTAGTTTTATTTTTAATATGGAAATAAGGTTTGGAGATGCGGTGAATTTGACCTTGTCGTTTTAACAATTTTTTTATAATATCGTCGTTCGTAGCGTATTACGGGTAGACAGAACAGGCATGTCCGGGCGTTCGTCGCTGTCGTCGGGTTCGGGGCGGCTGCCGGGCGCTACGGACATCATCGACCTGGACCGCTACATGCGGGCCGCAGTGCGACCCGGAGTCTCGCCGAGGCACGACCGACGGTACAAACTTATAAATTGCATTTATCAACATGAATTATTTCGGTGTAAAAATAATTTTAAGGGTACAGAGGGATTAAAAAATATTTGTCACTTTAAAGTCGATATTTGCTTACACAGCACTGACACACAGTAACAAATTAAATAGAACATATTTGTAATCGTAATGACTAGGCCATTAAATAGGTGTTTACTATATTGACCCTTGTTGTCATATGAAGTACTATAAATATATATTTTTAATAAATATAATTCTATATACAGTTGCCTACTTAGTGCTGTAGTAACAATTAATAATTGTCTACGACTTGATAAATGAATGAATTTGAAAACTGACGATGGTTTCAAGGACCAAGACTGCACCTTTGATATCAGTTTGTACTGCCAAGCGCCGTTACTTGCAGCGAACGCTTAGTAGTGGACGCGGGCGGGTTCGGTCGCAAGGCGGGCCGCGGACGAGCCAGCAACGGCAGCAGTAGCAGCGCCAGCGCCGGCAGCAATAGCGAGCTGCCGCATATGAAGCGCTTCTCACACGACTCCGGCCTCTCCGATGGTAGTAACCCTCAGCACAGGCATCGGTCGCACAGGTCCCATAATTACAATTAATAACATTTCTTTGCGGATTTCTTCCAGTTACTCGTAGTTTACTTGTTAAAATGTTCCAACTTTATTTAAAAAAAATATCTCTGTTTTAATCCTGCTGAAATGGACAACATTGCAACTGTTACACGGCTAAAACCAGGCATTGATTGTTAGTCCTGTCTTTGTCTGTTAGTAAAATCGACTTGTTTCTTAATATAGTATGAAAATATTAATATTGCTAAAATGTACAAGATGATCCCATCTTCTAAATTCCCTTAGGCGGGTGAGCGGAGATGTAACAACGCATAGGTGTAGAGAATCAGCTCGTGGCCGGGGTTCCACATCGTCACTGCTCGCGTTCCGCACGGCGTGCGAGAGGGCGCTACGGGAGCAGCAGGAGCAGATCGCCCGCGTCGCCCAGCTCTGCGAGAGGCTCGGTGAACGGCAGAACGAACGCCGCAAAGAGAGGCACATCGAACGACGCAACGATCGGCGTACCGAACGAGTGAAGTGCGTCAGACCGAAGCAGGATCGATCGAAGCTGGACCGATCAAAACCGGATCGCTTGAAACCGGAGCGCTCGAAACTGGAGCGACCGAAGCCAAAGCGACCGAAACCGGAGTGTTCGACCACGAGTATCGAATCTAGCAATATTTCATCGAGCAGCCGCAGTTCAAGAGAGCGTCATAAGGACAAGCATCGGGTAAGAGATCACTTACTAAGCAAGCGACCAAGCTGTGCTATGTTTGTTAATGCCATAAAAAAGTTCAATACAAAACTTTTTGTGCACTGTATAAGATCGCCGCTATGTGGTCATCGAACTAGTCATCTGATTGTGATTGTTTTGATTAATGACCATACCTCACATAACCTAACTATACATTGCAGACGGACGAATGCAAAACATATAAAATAATAATGAACAAATTGGACGAGTTGAGTCGGCTATTTGCTGCACGCCGTCCGATGCCTCCCTTGACGTTGAGCACCAAACCGATATCGTTAGCACCCCGCGGTATCTCCTCCGGTTCTGTTTCCGTATCGGATAAGATCGTGGCAACAGAGCCCGATCTACACGCTTGCATAACTTCAAGACAATTGTCTCCCACAGTTCAGGTACGAATTGTTTTAATATTTGACAAAACAAACGGTTTCATGGTGTTAATTGACTACTGCTGATGCTATATAACTGGAACAACCTGAAAATGTACTTCCACATTTTTATAGGAATGAAAATAATAAGAGCCTACTTCACGGCTGTACTCCGAGGCTCTGAGATTGTACTTTCCCGACCCATTCCTCTTTATCAATATAGAATTATCAATTAAAGCGCCTTACAAGCTAAAAAAAATGTTTTTTCAGACACAACTACGTTCAAAAATAATTATTGACAATATGTATGTATACAACATTTTGCATTGTGTGTGTGTAATCACAGATATTGCTAACGCCACGTCCAACGCAGCGGAAAGTTGATTTGCAAATACAAACCAAAGCGACGGTAACGACGCCGATACCGTCGCCGGGGGAACAGATGCGTCAGAAAGATCGGATGCTACGTGCGGACCGGAGGCGGGATATTCGACCGATGTGCGAGAATCGACGGCTGGCGGTCACGCGAGCTCACTTCCTAGAAATAGCGCCGCTACAAGAGACGCGACCTAATATTGCAACAGAAAGGTTATTTGACAATGACTTAACAACGTTGCGTAAATAGTAAAACAATTCCATATTTAAATGTGTGTGTATCTTCTGGAAGATACACGAAAGGTTTAAATGGAACCTGCAAAATGCATAAGTAATTTTTTCTAACAATCATTATCATGCAGTATTGGTAACAAAACGGAGAATGTTTTGTTTTAACCGACTTCGAAGAAGGAGGAGGTTCAATATTTGTTGGCTCTTTTATGTATCTTTTATAATGATTTTAACTCATAATTTCGTCTTTAATGAGTCGATTTCAATTTTTTTTTTGTTGGAAACGGGGCATTCCCAAATCAATGTCCAATGACATTTAAAATTAAACGGGACCCATATAGTTTTAAATGTCATTGAACCATCATCGCTATCGACCGTTCTGCGAACAATGTGTCCGGCCCATTGCCACATAAGGTTTGCATTTCTTCGGGCAATGTCGGTTACTTTACTTCTGCTGTAGATCACATCATTTCTGATGCGGTCTCGCAGAGACTCTAGGAACTTTACCCCCTCCATTGCCCTTGCACTTTAAGCCGTCTAATGTTGCCCGCAGTGAGGGGCTACGTCTCAGTATCGTAGGTTAACATTGGTAACACACACTGAACATTGAACCTTAGGTTCCAAAGCGGATGTCCATGGGCGTCGGTTCACTTAATGTTAGGCGACCCGCTGCTCGTTTGCCTCCCTTATTCTATATAAAAAAAATATATACCGAAAATTTACATATTAGTACATTAAAGACAAGCCAGGCCATGTTGGCTATAAATAACGTAATATCTTTAAATATTATTTTCCACTCCATAAATTTTATTTGTTATCGACACTATTTTATATATCGTAAATGTATTACATTGTTTTTGTCAGGGTTGTAAAGCGGGATCTCAATTCAGGTTGCAACACGATGCGTGATCATTTAACCAGTTTTGACCTGGACGATCCACTGTCGGTGAGTTTAAATTGTTTACGATTATTATCACATAAAATAAATTTAAGTTTGGTGAGAAAATGTCAAAACTCAATAGATATTCTCATATAAACCAGATTTGATGCAAGAAAGAGAAGGGAGTACATAAAGAATAATAAAGAAGATAGAAAGAGGATTGGACAACGGCCTTCTCACTCTGTGACCGCAACAGCTTAACATTTCTAGTATATACATGAATTTTCCTAGATTATTAATATAATGATTTATCGGTTGCGCTGGCCCATTTTTACAACTGTTATTATTGTATGGCTTTATTACTAAGATTTCAGATTTTAAATAAAATAATTTAAAGCCTAGAGAGAGAGAGCTGACTATAACTTTAAATTAAAGTAATAGTCGGCTCTCTTCTTGAAGGAGTAGGAGGAGTCGTATTGGTTTGAGAATATTGATGGAGACATATCATTCCAGGAGTTGGAGTCGTTGTTTGGTAAATGATATTATTTTATGTGAGGTTATGATGGTTTCTGGGTCGACCATTGTCTACAGTGCGATTCTGTCACTAAAATCTCTAGGAGACTTGACACTGACATTTCTAATAATTTATGCTATTCGCAGCTGTACGCACAAGCGAAACGCTTGCAAACTCTCCACACGGAGCCACGTCGGGCTCGGAGTGAGGATCGTACGCTGCACAACGAGAGGGCGTTCGACATGAGGGGTTTCAGCGTAGGGGGGCGTTTCGCGGAACGTCTGAGCGAGGAATCGCTCTGCGCGCGCTGCAGGGTCTACTGGCGAGCGATCAGAGACTGCTTCACTACCCAACTGTTCTGCAGACCCGGGCGCACGTGCGCCTGCTAATACATAATACATATCTTGTAGAAAATATATTATTTGCTTCGGATAAGTGTTGTTATTCTGTAATTCTTAATACACCAACGCCTGATCCGTCACAAAAATTATGATTTCTGTGACTACTTTATAAGTTGTAACTATTTTATTGTAAGCTTTCACAAAAGTACTAAGAGGAGAAAAGTAGTCGATGCCTCGCATTAAAAAATCACGCAACTTTAAGGAGGTGCAACATAACTCAAAAGTTACGAAATTTCTTCTGGCTTGACAATTTGATGACGGTTTTTGAATTAGTATAAAGCGGTTTATAACTTGAATATTTTTAGGTAATATTCCAGATAATAAGTAGACTGAAATAGAAAAGGAATGGTGGTGGAAGAAAGGCGCAATTTGTTAATGCAATATAATGCCGAGGCCCCTGTAGCACTAAATAGTTTAACAGCATCCATTATGTCAATTTCGAAATTCATGTATTAAACTCATGCATCTTGACCCCAGAACCTACCTACTGAGTTATTTTATACGCTATCGCACATGGCATGTTGTGTGTAAATGCAAAAATAAGGTAGACAGGGAGGTAGACTAATTCCGATTTGAGGTTATTTATGGTTATATAATTTTAGTTGATTTTATTTTGTATTTATTTTTTTTTTCACCAGAAAAATACCCAAAGAATTTGTAAACTTTTTTATTATTAAAATATTATTATTTGTCATCTAGATTGTGACGCTGGCCGCATATCTATCAAATGCTTCAATAGATTCTTCTTGACATAGTCAGAACAAAAGAAATTTTCCGAAATGTCAATTGCAAAATTAACAGTGAAAATTAATCAATATAAACAATAAACATCATGTAGTGATCCTATTTGGATTCAGCCATCGACTAATTGCAAATATGAAGTATACAAGTGATGCTATCTGGTGGCTAGTGTGTCTTTTAATACAGGTAAATACCAATCTTGTGCTACCATCATCAGCCGAGGGTTACCACCGGCCGAGGGTCACGACACGGTCGGACCTGTAGGTGACCCAAATACTGTTTTACCCGGTGCGTTTCTACTTTATGTTATATAAATCTCACAAAGTACTATGACAATGTCAAATACATGTTGCCGTAAAAGAACAATTCAAAAACGTTTAAAGTCTTTAAAGTTTTCTCACCATTAAGAAATCCTTTAGCCAATATGTTACGCAGTGATATAGTTTATTAACTAATTACACAAGAAATATCAGATAACACTAAAAATAATAATCGGTTTTTTGTTATTGATCTGCGCTTTTTAAGCAGAAGTAGAAGAATATTAAACCTACCCGTGTTTTAACATGCATGGACTCTAATTAAATAATCTTGCTGATAATACTTAGTTATGAGAGTCTCCAGATATGTAGTGATTAATGGATAGAGAAAAATAAAAATGTAAGAATCTTACAATGGAGAGCAGCAATATTAAATCACTGCCAAGACGGGAATTTTTTGGGACTTCATTGAAAAGTCAGACTCGTTTCAGATACAAAACTAACATTGCTGCCAATAACATGGGCATATGATAACTTTTGTAATAATATTCTTGACATAATTTCAGCATAAATTTAGAATGCAAAGACGCTTGTAGCACACAGCCACGAAAACGAACCGGAACCAAAGCGTATCTTGACGCCTGTAGCACACTTAGACACATGAATGCAGCGAAAACGGAACGCAATTTTCTCCATAATAGATTCTGCCTCGCGTAGTAAACCTGTCTGCTAAACGAAAGAATCAAATCCATGCAATTTCATATCAAACTTCGCTTCGCTTCCGGTTTGCTTTCGTAGCTGTATGCTACACACGTTAGAACAAAACAATCATCTCTTTTTCTCTAATAATAAAGCACTCATATCACTGACCCAGAGACAGACCTGATACTCGTATCTCGCATCTTCCACATCTATGCATCTTCGCATGGATCCTCTGTATATATGTTTGCAATGATATATACAGTGCTTTTATTGCATTTCAACTATACCTACAGTACCTTATTGATATATTATTCTGACTTAATAAACGTAAAAAATAGCAATCGGCTTCTGGTTTTTAACAAGTTTTCTAGATTTTAAAAGTAGCAATGATGGCGGCTTCCCTATACACCGTAGGCGAAATTAAGTAAGCAATTTTTAAACATACTCGTAAATATCCGTAAAGGTCACCCGCCCAGTGGATTCTTTTAACCATCGCTTACATGCTTAGTTTAGTGATTTTTTTAAACAGGTGGTCGGCGCCCTCGCCTGCAAGAAGAAATCTTCTTGCCGCCCACCTCGCTGTCCGGGTGGCTGCAAACCGAAGTACTGGTGATCGCCATAGCATTAGTCACACCATCGCGTCGCCAACATTGAACTTATGAAGCTAGTCTCCATCAATTTAAGTGAAAATAATATGGTAGGTTATATAGTTTAGTGATTTTCCTAGTTTGATAACTAACAGCTATACGAGTGGGTTATGTAGATGTCGAAGCAACACCATCCCCCAACACCCACTTACTAATAACGCACTCGAGTCGGTACAGCATTGACGAAGTATTAATGTTTCCAATTATACTGTGTCTTACCCCATATGTAATTTGAGTGCCGAGGATGTTTTGGAATCCTTTATTTTATGACTTACTTTCCACTGTTTTCTTGAGGTGGCGTAAATAACAATTGGTATTGAGCACTTAGCCAATACCACTCAATAGTAACTAAGCTAGGTATCTCTCGGGAGCTTCGGCTCGACCGTCTATTGATCCTTAGTTTATTGACTGGGCTCAGGGATCCCCGAGACCTCTCTAAACTTGACTGTTCGAGAGGGGAAAATCGATAACTACGATTATCGTGTTACGTTTGGAATCCTTTCAGCATTAAGCGATACTAAAAATAAATTGTAGTAATACTTTATAATTAGTCTTTTTTTGGTTTTGTATTTAATTCCGTTAGAAATGTAATTCGAGGTGAAAACATTACCCTTTAGTATATGTTTATAATGAGTATTTAATTCTTGAAATATAGCAAGCAACGTAAAAGGACGTTATTAAATGTTTATTACTTTTGTTGTTAAACATCATCGATGATGTTACAATTGTTTTAAAGTGTCGTTTAATGCCCTACAGAAAACTTTGCTGTGGTCGCTGTGTTGGTGTTTGTTGTGCCTCATAGCGACCGTGGGGGGCTGCAAAAAGAAAACGATCTGCAGGCCGCCGCCTGGCGGCAGACCCGGATGCGGGCGTGGCTGGTATATAACTTATGTGTAGTGACGAAAATCTGAACTATATCTGACATAGTATGGTCTGGTAATGCCATCAATAGTTTGTCAGTTATTATTTAATTACCCAAGATAAGTGTCTAATCAAAAATGTGTTTGCTTCTTTTGCGAAGTGAGTGGTTATGTTTTTTATTATAGTTTTTCCACAGATAGCTAAATACCACTGGTAAAATTCATAACTAACACGAAAAGTAATCAGTTTAAATTATTTTGTATTATAAATTAGAACACTGTTTAAAGTTTCCTGATTTTGTGCATATTTAATTTAATTGGCAACATAAAAGCGACAGTAGCAAAAAAACAGTGTTGTTGGTCTGACTACGAGTATAATACAATCACGTAAAATTTGGATTACAATAAGAATTTATAACTATTGCCCCCGAACGTCTTTACGATAACGAGAGATTGGAGTTTTTAAACGCCTATAATGGGAGGCAGACGGGAAAGCGCAGTTAACCTGATGTTAACATGAGCAGCAATAAAATTACAAATTAATCACAATAAAGTAAACCCGGTGGCGGCTTTGTGTAGGAAAGTGGTTGAAGGAGGGGTGGATTTCCTATTCCATTCATCATTTCTTGTCCATGATTGCTCTTTATCAGTGAGATGTCACATGGTCCAAGCTCAATCCAAAAGCGTCACTCATCAAATGAAGTAGTAAAAAATAAATTGCGGATACAGCGAATAGCGATTGTTAAAGACGATGTCTTATTATTAAGTCCCAAAAAACACTTGCTGCACTTTTCTAGGTTAAACTGCTAGCTGCAAGGAACTCGGAAAAGACAGGAGACCTCTGGAAATTAAATACGCAAGGCGCCGTGACTTAGGTCTTATTTTGAAAAAATAATTATTGAGGGTAAAAACGTAATTTTTTGTTAATCGTAATTGTCACTATTTTTGTTAAAACATCGGACGGTTCATGAGTTATCGCCTAGAGGCTTTCTATACTGTTATGTACTTATTTAGATTAAAATATAAGTCAAAACATAAGCTTTAAAACGTAACACAATTGCTTACATAGGGACGCAAGCAATAGAATATATGAAAAATTACTTGTAACGTTGTATAGCTATATAGCAAAAATGGCCATCTAAAGCTATCTTGCAATTGTTAATTTACAAAAACCTACATTTAATTCAATTTCTTGTATGAGAAATTTTATAGACTACTATAATAATCATTTATTCATAGATGTTACAATTTTACACATTAGTTAGATTTTTGTTTTTCAGGTTACAAGAAACTGTTTTGGAATTGGTAAATGAAAAAAAAAATTTGAGGCGAATAGTTAACTGAGCTAACACAGAAGAATATCTGGTTTGTATATTTTTTTATTTTATACATATATATTTGAGGTGTACATAAATTTTTGAAAAATATCTAGTGTTTTTTTTTCAGTTATAATAAAGTGTTTGAACTTCTCACCCCATCCGAGATATGTATGCCATCCAATGTCACAATAAGCAGCCAACAAGAAGAAAAAACTTTTTTACTTGTTAGGCAATACTTGTCAGTAAGGTTTCTTTTGTTATAGATTTTTTTAATAATCAATTACAACTACAAAAAAATTCTATAAACAATGCCTGTTAAGTTTTTATACATTGGTATCTTGTGTACACTGTTAAATTAAATAAAACAAAAATACTTTGGTTTTTAAATTTATTTCATTTTGTCTTACAAAATAATGCTTCTTACGTAACTACGTTATCAGTAGTTCCTGCAACAAAAACAAACTGTTTATGACAATTTTTATTATTTTAAATCTACAAAAATTAAACTTTCGAAAAATATGGTCCACAAAAGACTAAGATGACACATTGTAAAAGTTCTCAGCACCTCAGCGGCAATTTAGGATATAAGTCAAATAAGCCAAAATCAACCTTTTTAAACATACATTTTGGCATTATTCAAAGGTATTTTTATGTAAAGACTAACTTCGACATTGACAGTTATTCCATACTTGTTTTTTTTTTTCTAAAAGTATCAAAAGTGATACTTTGATAGAAAATTATTGAAAAATCCATTTCCTGCCTTACTCTTATTTTCATAATGAATAAAATTAAGTAATATGTTTTCGATATTATATTTTACTATACCACATGACAATTGCCTAAGGTAATGTCAAGGTATATTTTTTAACTAGATAAGAGTGATAGATTTGAAAATGTGGATTATTTGTCTGGCAGTGATCAGTTAATATCAGAGGACTTGATGTTTCCTTGATCCCTTTCAACATAAAATAATAACATTTTACATTTACTTTTTATTAAAAGCTAGTTTTACGAGATATGATGATTCATTTCGAATTCTTCAATTTAATTATGTAGTGCAATAAATTACAACTGCTTACTTGATCAATATGCCGTCCTTCTTGGTAAGTCTGACTAGACAGTCATCCGACTCTCCCATCCGCCTGATGGCTCCGCAGACAACGTACATCTTCGAGGTGTCGGCGGCGCGACCGGTGGCCGGGTCCACGTCAGCGATTACCAACTGCACGGACGCATGATCCTTGGCGTGGATAAGACGGTTGCTGGCCGAGCTAAAATATAGAAAAATTTGATATATTAACATTGTCAAGATAGACGCTCTCGACTAAGACAGACGCTTCCTACAGACATTAAAATGTTTTTTTTTTTTGTTTACAACACATGATTCGTAATTAAAAACGTAATTTTGGTATTCCTTAATTGCTTTCGTTTGTATGCTTTTTGTGCCTGTTAGTTCAGAATACAGATCCCTATTATACACCACATTTCACAGGTTATGATAATCACTATAATATGAATAATTACTAAAAGTATTATTCGATAAATAAATATCTAATTGGTAATTGCTACTTGAAAAGTTTAATTTGTTTTAAGAGCTTAAATGCGAAATATTTGAAACAAAGAAATAACACGTTAAGGACAAAACATCCATACCATTTCCTCGGGCAGTACAAGTCAACAAATTCACCAGCGTCGTTTTGCATTTTGTATCTGAAAAAAATATGAAGAAAATACACTATTTTGATGCGGTTAAAATTGTATTTCACATAATGTTTAATTTTAAAGCATATCTAACCTAAAGGACCACACGGATCAAGTAAATGACAGAAGCAAAAAGAAAGATGGTTGCCAAAATGTTACTAGATGTAAAAAGGTATTTTGATATTAGGTTATTTTGATAGTAGGCTAAGCTACATGGCTTTTGAACATAATGATGTTTTGTAAATGTTATTTTCCTCTTAATATTAATTGATTTACTGTGGGCAATAAGCGGATATTTTTAATAAATAATGGGTTCATACGGTGGCTACTATCTCGTAGATCACTTTTCCTGTCCCTTCACAGAAAAACCAAACGCAAGAAGTCTTCAACAATGTAACTTTATGCAATAAACTGCACATGGACAGAGTAGTGTGTCCGTTTTTAAATCCTTGGTCAAAACATCATGTCGACGTTAATAGATTAATAATAAAGTAATATTCCGACACGTTGCTTATTGATAAAACGTCTAAAAACGTTTAAGTTTTTAGAAGAAAAAATAAACAATTATTATCAAAATGTTTTATTAAAAATAATAACAGTTTGCAATTTTAATATTATAAAATAACAAAAACAAGGGTGACGTTACTAATGCAAATAAAAATAAAATAATCATTCACAAAAAGAGGCATTTTCACGCAAAACGTATAAAGGACGTGGAGGATAAGGACGAGGAGGAGAAGATTATGATCATCAGCAAAACTACTGTTTTGAGGTAGCAAAACCAGGTAGATAAAATAAAAATAGTATACGTTTTGAGCTTTAAATTACAAGTCTAAAAAAGGATATAAAGCCTTCTAACTCACGTCATATATGCCATTCCGTTCACAGTTCAAAGATTTGTTTATTACACAATATTTTTAATTACAGTGAAAATTAATCGTTTTGTGTTCCAATAAATAATGAAGGTTGTATATAGCAATAGACATTAATTTATTACTTTGTCAAGTTGTTGTTGGTTCATCCATGGTGTTTCACGGAGACCACATATTTTTCTTATTTTACATTGAATTGGTATAGTAGCAAAAAAGAAGAAATAATTGTGAAATATTAATAATACATATAAACCTTATGGAAGAGTCCAACAGTAATAAAATATAATGTAGTATTAATGGGCCTTATTTTAGCTTTTTCTAGTCTTACACAGCCGAATTGATGGCAGATCGTAGACCGCAAATTGCGATGACATAGTGTTGCCAAGGTTATAGACAATCTTTAGAAATAATGTCAAATTATTATTATTTAACTTATTTTGTTCATTATGATTATTGATTTAAATTTATAAATACTTTTATAGTCACAGCAATATTATAGAAAAATTAACTTAAAAGGAAATTTTAATACACATTAAAGACAATATTAAAATGTCCTTTTAATTTATTTTATATTATATATAGTATAATAAAAAAAATTACAATCTTAACAATTATTTGCGAAATAATATCTTCTCAAGATTTAACGTAGTCTTGCAGGAACTTAAAAGCCTACAGAACTTCTGCTTCGGCCTCTGGATTCTCTTGTTCTTCTTCTCTTTCGTCGAATTCAACTTCGTCGTCTTCGACTCCAGCCTCCTGTTTAAATACGTAAACATATTAAAGTAAAGCACTTAGAAAGTGATGATCATGAGATAGATTTTACATAAGATAATTTTACCTGATACTGTTGATATTCCGAAATTAGGTCACTCATATTGCTATCAGCTTCGGTGAATTCCATTTCATCCATACCTTCACCCGTATACCAGTGAAGGAAAGCCTGTAAGATTTATAATGTTTAGCTGTATTTCTTCAACAGTACCACAGACAAGTACTATTTACTACCTGTTTGTTCCAAATGCTGTGCCGACTCTATCCTAATATACTGAAGATTGGTTAAGATCATTGATAAGATTACTTAAAATTTCTGTCCTCGATTCATTTATCAAATGCTTGGGTAAATTGTCAAATTACCGAACATAAAATAACACTTACTCTCGTAACCTCCTTTGGGTTACGGGTAGGCATAGATTACGGATTGCCATTTTATTCGATCCTAACACACCTCTCTCGTCTCTTTTACATCCATACATCTACTCATACTAATTTGATTGAAATAAGTTTTTCTGGGACGTCCCCTACCAACATTGCCACTCAATTTTGCAACAAAATACCTACTAGGAAATACACATATACATATAAATTACCAAAGATTGCTTAGTTTTTGCTAATGAAATAATTAAACTTAATGAAGCTTAAGTTACCTTTCTTCTGAACATAGCAGTAAACTGTTCGGATATACGTTTGAAAACTTCCTGAATAGCCGTTGTATTTCCGATGAAGGTGGCAGACATCTTGAGACCGCGTGGCGGGACGTCACAAACCGACACTTTGAGGTTATGTGGAATCCATTCTACGAAGTAACTGGAGAAAAAGTACTACCGTCAAATTCTTTTGCTAGCCATTTACGAGTCGAAAGATATTTTATGATTTCACACACATTAACACAATTATAGAATTTAATAAAAGCTCAGCAAAATAGATTTATCTAAATTAAAAAAATTAAGTTAAAAATGTATAGATTTGATATTATTAATATAGAAAAATATAGGTTAAATAGCAGATTGTCGGGACCAGTCTCCTGGCTGGCTGCCTGATGGCAGGTTTTGGAGGTTTTTTTTTTACCTGGAGTTCTTGTTCTGTACGGCCAGGATCTGTTCGTCCACTTCGCGCATCGACATGCGGCCGCGGAACATTGTGGCTGCGGTGAGGTACCGCCCGTGGCGGGGGTCGCAGGCGGTCATCATATTACTCGGGTTGAACATCTGAGAAATAATGTTTCAATAAATTATCTGTGATACCTAGACACTAATAAAAATGAATTTCTGGTGCAAACCTGACTCATCAATTCCGGCACAGTTTGAGCGCGGTAGTCGAACGAGTTTTTAGCCGTTAATGGAGCGAAACCTGAAATCAACAGTTGAAAATATACAGTTAGAGATATATATATTTTTACTTTAATAATTAAATACCTTTGTAATGGAAAGCAATTGCTATGGCATGTTTTTAACGTTTACTTATTTTAATACTAAGGCCGAATATATATATATATACTATTACATCAAAGGGATTTAAATAAAATACCAACCGGGCATGAAGAAATGTAACCTAGGGAAGGGCACCATATTGACTGCCAGCTTCCTCAGGCCGGCGTTGAGCTGACCGGGGAACCGCAGGCACGTCGTCACACCCGACATAGTTAACTGAAACGTTGCAACTTCATTGTTACAACCTCACAAGTTTTGAATTGATTAAATACTTGTCACATTTAAATACAGCTGTCATTTCTTTTGAAGTCTTCAAGTTAAAAACATTCGGTGAAATTCTCGAGTCTTTCTAGGCTCACAATGAAACAATAAAAACACGAAAAAAAGGCAATTCATTCTACTTGCTTACCGAAATCAAATGATTAAGGTCGCCGTAAGTGGGGCTGCTGAGTCGCAGCGTACGGAAGCAGATGTTGTAGAGCGCCTCGTTGTCGATGCAGAAGGACATATCTGTGTTCTCTACGAGCTGGTGCACTGAGAGTGTCGCATTGTATGGCTCTAGCACGACCTCGCTGACCTAAAAGACAGACAATTAAGAATCCAAAGATAGCAAGGCAACTACCAGATGTCGCTCTTTCTTTACTTTTTGTCTGACAGGTGGGTAAAGTTTTAATCCACTGTATATGTATATAACCAATCCATTGTGTCTTGACTTGAGCTTGATTTTGAAGAGCGAGGTGTCATTCAAATCGTATTCCTCCGCGGAGTGTCACAGGGATATTGTCATTCAGGTGTTTATTTTTTATTTTTTTAAATTAACTATTGTTTCTTTAACAACAAATAATAGCGCATAACCACGTGATGAGTGGCAATGTGATTAAAAATATGCTTTTTATTCCTAACACAACAAACAGTAAGTACTTAAAGAGCTGTATCGAATACATTCTCCATCGATTTTTTTCATACCAGGTCAGAGACATCATAGACATTATTGCTCTCTAAGCGCATTTTAACTTATAGATCTGTTCAGTGAACAAACAAATTCACAGCACCCTTAATGAAGTGGATATGATAGGTTCTTAACTATAATCTTATTTGTAAACTAGTTTTATTTATTTATTTATAAACTTCATTGCACATTATGTGCAAATGACGGACTTAATACTTTTAGGCATTCTCTACCAGTTGAACATGCATTTAATTAAAGGAAAGAAAAGTCAAAGACGTGCACTGATAAACTTTGTCTACAAAGTACTATCAACAAAGTCAATAGAGTGCGACTTGCCAAATGGTTTAGGGAACGGATTGTCGATCATGAGGCTGTGGGTTCGAATCGCGATGCCGATGCAACGAACAAGCATTTAAGCTTAGTTGGAATGGTAAAAAAGTAGAATAAAAGAAAATATGGGATACTATAATCTACTCATTCTGTTATTTCTAATTGAATTTATATTGATGGTAGAGATGATAGTTACTTTAGGCGATGGTACAACGCTGAAAGTAGTCATGATCCTGTCAGGAAACTCCTCCCTGATCTTGCTAATGAGCAGTGTGCCCAGCCCCGAACCAGTGCCGCCTCCCAGCGAGTGTGCCAGCTGGAATCCTACAACCAGAAATCAGATTATCAAGCATCGTTTTCGTTAGAGGTATAGATAAGGTTTTCTATTACATAGCTTTTGGGCTACGAATACGCTAAATTATTTTCTTTATGCTGTGATAACAATATTTAAAAAAAATCATTGCAATGAATTTTAACTAAATAAAAAACATAATTTTGCTACAATTCGATTAATAGGATTTTTAATTCCTGATTTTGTTACATTATATACATATTTACATATTTAATTTGTTTTACTTACAACTAAATTTTAAACGTACCTTGCAAGCAATCGCAACCTTCTGCTTCTTTTCTCACCACGTCCAGGACTGAGTCAACCAACTCTGCGCCCTCAGTATAGTGACCTTTAGCCCAATTATTGCCTAAAAAAAAGAGAACGTGATTAAATGAAAATTAAATAATTGCAAAAAAGTTTCTATTACGTGTTTTTTTTTTTGTTAAAGTGTAATTGTATTTTTATTTATTTTTACTTTGTTCTCTTTGTAAATCCATCGACCATAATATTTATTATTTAAGACCTTAAATGTTACCAATTATTGAGGGATAAAGGAATTTTCTAATTGGGCCGTTCCAATTGGTCTTGTTTTTTCAACTGTTCGGAGAGGAATGGCATGGTATTATTTTTATTGTTTTTTTTTTTAAATAAAGTAAATTAAATGACCAGCGCCGCTCTGTCCGAACACGAAGTTGTCTGGTCTGAACAGCTGGCCGTAAGGCCCGGAGCGCACCGCATCCATTGTGCCTGGCTCCAGGTCCACGAGAACGGCTCGCGGTACGTATCTGCCTGTAAGACATAGAAGACTTGAATTATTCAACTCACACACAAAGACAGAGAGAGGGAGATAGACAGAGAGAGAGAGAGAGTGTTCTATTAACTTTTGCGAAGAACAATGCTCCAAAAATCTTAAGAGGTATTTCATTATATCTAACAAATGATAAATAGTTGAAAAGTAGTAGAGTAATGCAGCAACAGCTGTTTTTGTATGACGAGACCAGAGAAATACAAATGGTATCTTTATTAAACATGTCTTAATACCAATTTGCAATACTGTAGCTTTTTCTTCTGTATCCTATCCTCTTTTGAAAAAAAAAAGGTTTTTATCGCATTTGCAACTCTTTTCGTTGTTGCTGACGTTTACGAATGCCGTGGTCTGCCCAATCTAAAAATCCCTAGGTACTAAAAAAATATTGTTTTAAAATTTATTTAAAATGTATTTTATGAGGTTGGTGTTAACTAGGAATAAATAAACTTTATTAACTGCTGCTATAGACGGGCAGTTGTGTGTATAATAAACTATCGGCGAAGGTTTTTATGCCGGGAAACTAGTCTATGGCCAAAAAAAGAATTATAATTACCTCCCGATGCTTCATTGTAGTAAACATTCAGCCGTTCCTTTTGTAGAGGATTGTCACCAATACAAGCTCCCGTGGGATCAATTCCGTGCTCATCAGATATTATTTCCCAGAACTGTAATACATTTTCTTAATTAAAGCTAAAATACAAGTTGTCCAATATCAAATATACTATTATAGGTAACTTCTGTCATTCATAAACAGACTTGATTCCCAGCAGCAAAATTTATTACTTAGTTCTTGTAAAATCACATTAATGTTTGTTTTAAGGTCTGTCTACAGATTGTCTGGTCGCATTTTCGACATAATAAACCGTCAAAAAGCGTATAAGCATTATATTAGACTTAAAACCTTTGCCTGTGTTCAAAATGAATACAGCTTTGGAATTATTGTTGTCCATATTCTCGTCCGATTAAGTTTGTGTACTTAAAATCAAGTCGGTGAAATTAACGTCCAACCAACTTCGACGCAAACAATAAGTATCTTCGACACAAACTTACGATATGAATATTTTTTACTACATTTTTTCTTTTCAGTATATAAAATACAATTATATTGGTGTCCAAACAATAATTCTCATTTGACTCGATTCAAGATCTTTTTCAACCTTAACACATTATGAATTAGTTCTATTTTTACAAATCTCGATCGGTGCGGCGGATCTGGTCAAGGTTGCGGGGGTGCACTGGATGAGGGCGGCGGAGGACCGATCTTTGTGGCGATCAATGGAGGAGGACTACGTCCAGCAGTGGACGACCATAGGCTGAGATGATGATGGTGATGATACAAATGTTATTCACTATATCGGGTCGGATTCTACTGGAAGGAACATTCCTTTCAGATTTAGTGTCTTATATTTAATGTCAAGTGAAAATCTTTTGTAACTTGACCTCTAACTCTCATTGATCAAGATGAGCCAGACATTCACCTGATAGTGAAAGGACAGAATCTACGAAGCATGACGGAATTGAGTTCGATACCAAACGTTTTCTAAATAACTAAAGCAACAACATAATATTATACCCATTTTAATAATAAATGTTTATACGTTATTAATTCATGAAGTATATGAAATATGTAATAAATCAATTAATAAATTTCAATGGAATGTATAATAATTAGTAGTGGGCGTTTAAAAGCACTTAAAATAGCTTGTTTTTTAAAAGCTTAAAAATATACGTAATAAGTATTATTACTTCTAGGAGTCAATATGTCTAGCACGATTAATAATGAACCTTATTCCATAACATTAGAATTTATTACACATTAAAACTTCGCGGGTCGTGCCAGAACAGTTTTTCGTCCTTCAAATCATCTGTTAATTGTCTTTACAACTTTATCTCAAATTAAACGATTGAATTATAAAATACTTGTTTACGTATCATTTGTTCTGACTGACAAAATTTTGATTGGATAAATTTACCCTGCGAAGAGTTTTCTCGGAGATCTGTACATCTCGTAAAAACTTTCTCATCGAATAAATAACGTAAAACCTACTACTAAAGTAAAAAAAAAAAATATGTTTTTAAACTCATTATTAATTTCTATTATTGCGTATCAGTGAAAAAAAAAAACAAATTATGTTCATAATATAATCGACGATCTTTTAAGTTTGCTTGACAAGAAGCACAAATAGAAATGAAGAAGCATTAACTGATGAAAAATATGTCATTAATGACTAAGTAGTTACGGAAGTTGATTAATTTAACTTATTTATTATAATACATTAACAATATTTATTATAATCTAGCATGGTCTTCTTTAAGTAAAACAAAAGAATCTAGGAAAAACCGTCTTAAGCAATTAATTGATATATTTTTAAGCAAGTAATTATTTTTTTTTTCGTTTAAATAAATTACATAGCTTAATAAAATAAGCCGTTTGTCACAAATCTAGTAATAATTTAAACAACTCTACTTTTATAGCATTAAAAAATTATAGCAGTAACACGTAACGCAACGGAAGCAACGCGTAACGTTTAAAATAATAGCAGCTTATCCCTTATTGTGAATTGTGATTGAAATTACGAGTAGTGTGCCAATATTTGACAAAATTATCATTTGAGTAATTATAATGATATCGTTAAATTGTATTTTTTATGCAATTATTATGTTTATATTTTTTGATGCGTTACTTGTGACAGAATCACAGCGCACACAGGCAGCAAAGAGTATCTATATCTATATTTTCCGTGTTGCGATACTGTACACACGATGTAAATACACCAGCACGGCTCAAGTACATTATTCTTCGTGATAAATGATCAGAGAACAATTTAATTTTTTAAAACTACATTCTAATTGATTCACCGTTTTGGCGCCAAAAGTGATGGATCATGCAAGCAACTGTCCTAGATAGGTTAGAAAATAAATTTTGTGTAAATATTTTAAGACTTGTAGAAAATTTTGAAAAATATAGTTTTCCGGAACTAATATACTAGTACTAAAACAAAACTGAAGAAAACCGCCATTATTTTTAATATATAATGTTTTTAGGTTATAATTTTTTCCAAACTTGCAGCACAGGTTTTGAAATCTTTGATGTACCATTTTAAATTTATAGAGATATCATATTAAGAGAGATAGAAGAAAACATTTGCCAATTTCGAAAATTCTATTTATACAACTTTCACAATCGAATCGCTTCATATAAATACGTGACGAATATTTTTCTCTCGTATTGAGGTTAAGTCATGAGAATGTTTAAACCGATGATTTGAAAAAAACATATACGTCATTCTCAATGCCATAGACTACGCCATTTTCAAGTTTAAAACTATTTATTAAACGGCACACTAAAACAAACCTTTGATCCTATTTGATTTCCACACTGGCCCGCCTGAACATGCACTATTTCCGACATGTTAACTTTCACACAACACTTTTAAATCGACCTTTAATAATTTTATTCACCAGTAGCAAACACAATTCAAGGTAAGAGTATAATGGAGTTTGTTACAAAATTGGGGACGCTATCGGAACGTTTATCTTCGTTATCACATAAGTGCGAAGTGTTGCACAGTGTCTCAAATGACAAGCGGACGGAGGGTATGCGTCATTTTAATTGTAAACACCGTCAATGTTTTAAGTTTAAAATATGTCTAAAAATATCTTATAAACAGTTGTAGTAGGTGGAAAACCTAAAGTCTAAATGTTAATATGAAAGTAAATGGGACACGTCTTAACTGAATTTTACTACTTAAGTTACTGGTTTTCACTTCGTTCCGACCCGTCGCCTATATTCCCCACTTCAATCACACGCAATTCCATTGATATTTTCGCAGGCGTTATAATTTATTTTCTGTCCTTATTTTTGTTATTTAATGTGAATATAAACTGTTAAGTAAACGTATTGATTGCACGAAAATATAAAAAAATTACTAAACGTTTTTGATGATACATCATTACGTCTGTTGTTTATGACATTTTACTAATAGTAGGTGTGGCATGTTAAGGTAATTGATTCCTTGCTAATGTTATAAAAATGTTAATATTATATTATTATGTTTGCGTGTTCACGTATAGTATGTATTTATACAGCTAGACGGAGACATGAGACTACAGCTATTTGTTTGTAAAACAATAATAAACCACCTCCTAGTCAAGCAGTTAGTATCTAGCCGGCATGACATAGCCAGGTTCGATTTCTATTAAATCCAAAAATCATATGTTTGTTTTTGGGTCTGATCTCCTATTCCCTCCGTCATATTACCGTATTTACAATAAGGGTACACGACCCATTATCACACCCAAAATAACCCAACAGAAATATTGAGAGAGAAAGTTAGAAAGTATTTTTCAGCTGTCTTCTAGCAACATTAAGCGATAGCAGTAATTTCCTCAGAGTCCCCAATATGGGAAATGGAATCCCAAAATTCTAATGTGCCCTAGGGAGGCCCTGGGGGTGGGGAATGAACTATGACAGTCCTATTTGGAATAACAGTTCAGTAAAAAGTTGATAGAGGTCGCTTTTGTCTGTGTCAACCAAACCTTATGTTACTATGATCTATTCATGATGACCCCCCTTTAATAATGATTGTGGTCTAGTTTGTCTAATATGTGTAGCTGATGTTATCTAATTATTGTGATATAGAGTAAGAAATCTAAAAACATAAACCAATCATGATGAAATTACTGTAAATTACAATACACCGTAATATTATCAGTTTGACCAAATTTTCGGAGTTTACCATTACATCATTACCGATATTTTTGACATGTGCTGCAGTTACAGATAGCATTATTTTCTGGTATCGTATTGTATATAGTTTAATATAACTAATCTAGATTTATAACTACGTATGTAAAATGGGTTTAGCTTTTTAACTTTGTTATTAAAAACAACAGATTAAGTGTGTATATATATATA
>DWLR01000328.1:0-27995 GCA_018246295.1 Papilio alexanor hazarajatica
ATATATATATATATATATATGTATGTATGTATATATAAATTTATAAGGTTTTTTTATACTACTATTCTACTCCATAACTGCTTCTTGTTTATTACATCGGTCTTAAGTTGATGTTCGCACTTACAGGACTTACAAGATTATTCGGACTTTTTTGAGTTTTTGACAAACTCCACTAATTATGGGAGGGATAAAAACAGCAATCTACATGGTTTTGCTGAACCTTTTTAGATCCTAAATGTGACTGTCTTATTTACTAAGTATTTATCAAATATAGTTAAGAAGGAGAGGAAGTTGGAAGTTGAGGAATATATTTAATTTAGGTTTAAGTATTGGGGTCTCCCCTGCCCTGGCATCTTTTAAGATCGGTGAAAAGCAGATAGCGGTTGGTGTTTTCTTTAATGTTTTTGTGAATCAAATTGAATGATTTTTATATTTCACAATGACGTTTACGATAATATTTGCCCTATGTTACGAGTCACATCAGTGTCACCGGGCAGTCGACATCAAAGCGTCAAGCGATATCGCGTTTGCTGACGATTGGGGGAGTACCGGAGCGTCAACGGCAATCGGCCCGCAATCCGTCAGCGGTCCCGCGAGACCGCGGCACGCGCCTCACGCATTCCCCTGACCTGCCTAATTTGTCACTCCACGGAATTCACTTAATTTTTCACATGGCAACACTTTTGATTGACGTTGGTGGGTAATCAGCAGTGAGACATATGCTACTAAATAACATGTAACCCAATAAATAAGTGGACAGCAAAAAGAATATTAGTAAAATAATATACTGTGGTGGACAGTTATAAAAAAGGTCGTGGCTGAAGTTGCCACGGAAAATTTTGAGATGCCAGTCATTTAGATAGAACTTGAAGTTATATTGTCATGAACAATAGTAAAAGTTTACTGTTTCAAACTTCTTCAAATACTCTATATGGTACAAACTATTTACAAAATTATATCTACCCTTCACACTTTTATTTTAAGTTAAATTTCCATAATAGCTAACTCATTACAAGGTGTTAAAGGGTGCAGTAACATTAACAGAATTGCAATAACGCTGCTAATAGCTGCGAAAACGCGTGAAAAATTTGCATAAAAGTCGAATGCATCTCGCATTTCGTCCGCCCACTGACAGATGTAAGCTCATAAGAAAGAACGCGCCTTCAATATGGATTCCGTATGCTAATATTTTTTTATATTCGATGGACGGATTTGACATTGTAAACTGCTTTTTATGAAAGGACGTAAAAAATCGTGGGCACGCGCGGCGTATGCTGTACGTTTATTAAAACAGATTAATAAATCATAGTTGTGTTGGTGGTTTGAAAGCAGATTTTTTAATTTATAGTTTGTGAATTTGTGAATTAACAAGCAGAGTTTTTTATTATTTCTTTTTAATCCACATAGCGTGCTCGAACTTTAAAACAAATTAACAAAGATCAACTAAAATTAATCGTCAGTCGATATAAAAATGTTTCCGTTTTGGCTGTATAAAAGAAACAAAACTGCAACTTATTAGAAATGCCACTAAGTAGGCTTAAAATACTATGTACAATTTTATAATAACAAATTGTGCTAACGTGCGGTTACTAATTCCGACCACATATTTACCCTCCGAATTTTGGTGCCAATTTTCTCATTTGGTGGTGTTGCCAACATATTGATGTAATTATTATTTTTTATTTATTTAAACAATGAAAATTTCAATGACAAAAAATTATTACACCTAACTTTAAACGAAAAAAAAAGAAAAGAAATAAAAACTTACTATTTCAACTAAAATATGAACACAAAAATGACAAAAACAATAAGAAATCAATGCAACGGTTGTTTTTTGTTTTACGATTTTATTTAGGGATTTATGACTTTTAAATTGAAATTTCTATGGCCATTTAATAAAAATTAATGTTTTTTGAATTCAAAATCTTTAAATATAGTTGTAATTAAAAAAATACACAAGCTTAAATATATTTGAATGTATTGTAACATTTTAATAGCATGCATTTATTTTGTAGACAGTTTTTTACATTCATCACTGGCGTTACCTACATAAATAAAGAAAAAAGCAATTTAACGTGAGATTTGAATGCAGAAGAGAATGTCTACAATATAAAGAAAGATTACTAAATTCTTCGCGGATGAATCAGTATAGATGCTACATTCTAAAGTCACTCGCTATACGTCATAAACCCATGATTCTCTTTCAATTAAATTTTAAAGCTTTTAGCAAATACCTATACACGTAAAATAGAGATAAATTGTAAACTAATTTTAGATATTAGTAAAAATACTTTTTTGGTAGTAATGATTTTTGAAGTAACATGTTTAACCGTTAACACTTAAAACAGTATATGTAAAAATATAATCAATCGGTTTACGATGGCAACACCGTTAACAAAAGGGAGACTCAGATACCGATGGGTATCTTGTAGGTATATTGTAAGTAGGGGTACGCTCGGGGGTGATTAATCACACAATATGAATATGCATGAGCGCCTGTCAGGTGCCTGGGGCAAGCAGCACCTTCAAATATCGAATTAAACATGTAGGCGTCCCCCTTTGTTTCGTGCTTACAACGCCTTTACAGGCTATCCGTATGTAAACTTTGATTTATTCTTTATATAAAGAAGAAAGTTTTAGATGTTGAAAACATGTCTATATACTGTCAGTGACCACACTGTGGTCAACTATGTACCAGCACTATGTACCAACATAAAGGACTTGATTTTTATTCCTTTTTAATATAGGGACTTCTGCAAAACTTTTCATTGGTCTATAGTATTTAAACACTAATTATATCTAGAAAACTTATGACTCCGTAACTCGGCTTATATATTATTGAAATGATTAAAGAAATAAGCTTGCATTAAATTCATTGCCATATATTAAATACATCCTTTAATTTTTAATGATTTAATTACTAACAATGTTACAATTAGCAAAAGATCGCAATAAGTAATGCTTATCGCATATTATTATTTCAATATTAAATATGCAGATTGATTGATATTGGACAGAATTCTCGTATACGTAATACGTACATAATTAATCTCTTTAAATGGCACTAAATTTTTCTGATTGTTTTTAACCATACATACTGGTGATAGAATTGTCATTTGGGGAGGCTGCACCAGGACTTTGCTCAACATATTTTACAGATCAGAAACAAGTAGCGTAATGCTATATGGTTCAAATGCATAATATGTTTAAATAAACTTACGCAATAGAGCAATACACATACCTATTCTAAAATCATATGTATTTACTATCAATGTGTATAGAATAAAGCCAAAAGTCATCTATGCTCGAGAAAAGGAAAATATTACATATTATTAATATTAGACGTAAAACAGACACTGTAAGGATTCCTGTTCTTGGTGACCGTAGTAAATCAGAATGAAAGAAATGCTACTCAATAGATCCATCACGATTATTACGCGCCGTAAATCTTAATTACAAATACACCAAACGGCTAAAATCAGATCAATTAATTAAGAAAATACGTCTCCATATTCTATATGATATCAAAATAAAATTACAAAAGCCTACCATATTCCTAAATTCACAATAGCGAACCGCAATCCGAATAAACAGTGAAATTACAACAAACGGTCGTTATTATTACGGCAGGGGCATTAACATCTAAATCGCATCGCGCCACCATTTACGGTGTCTAGGTATTTGCGCACTATTGTTAGTGGCGTTGTGTATAAAATAAACATTTGTTATTGCGGAAGGGACGCACAATATCGGGCGCGGCGGGCCGCATTACCATCAGAATGGAGCGCGCTGATGTATGGCCGCGCAGCATTACTCCAGATAGCCTGGTATCGTTGCGTTGTTTTCTGTTAAATTAATATTTAGCATTTTTTTAACTTAATATAACTTAAGAAGGATGATTTTGATATTTGTATACTGCAGCTATAAATAGCAGTGATTTGTCAGTGGCCGAATCTTTGACTTACAAAATGAGGATTGAATGATATAAATTAGAGTAAATCTAAGAATATCTTTTATTGTATGTGTTTGCTTACATATTTGAAATTGTAATTTATGATTTTTAAAACCGTTTTCATACATACATTTTCGAATAATTAAACAATTTTATTCAGATTTTACACGTTGTGTAAAGTTGTAAATGCACGTTGATCGTTGTTAGAAATTTTATTAACGCTGATTATGCAGCAAATAATGAAACGATAATGTTGTAACAAACAGTACCTTCTCGTATAATTATAATTATTTCAATGAACAACAAATATCTAGGATCGTGGTCAAACGCTTGTTTATTCGTTTAAAAAACATGATGAATAAACTTTGTTTATTTTTCTCATTTACGTTTTTATCTTTTCTAGTGAACAATTCATTACATTTTATGTATCTTAACTCGTATTTTCATCTCATTAAACTATTTCTATTTTTATTTTAATTCGGCCTGTTTATTTAATTTTGAGTCTATGGTTTTATAGTGTCCTGGGAATAGACAGTATAAACATAGACAAAAAGAACATCCGATCACTGTTAGCATAATCTTTAAACGAACTCACAAAAGAAAGTAGCACTCGAAACAATTAAATAATAATGCAATCTGTTTGTGTGTTTGTTCGGACGCAACGAGGGTGGCTCCTGATGAAATCTAAACTGGATTCGAACGACGGCACCCGAATGAGAGGACAGTTAGAAAATAAATACAGCGAAATTTGGGGTAGCCAATCTGTTTGAATAGAAATCGGGGAAAATTTAGTTCTTGTTTCGTTGACTTTTCGAAATAATCCTTTAAAATAATATCGTAATCTTTATTTTGATATTAATATATAAATTATAGAACAAATTATTCTCAAAATAACAAAAATATTACAGTTAATTTAATGTGTCATAACACCAGGTCACAACATTTATAATTTACACAAAGTTCCTAAACAAAAATTAATGAGAAGGTAAGATACTAGTATGGTCTACCTCACTATTTGTATATATATACAGTTGTAGAAATATCTATACAGTTCACGCTAATTTGTATGTGATGATACTTCACCGTTAATAAGACGCAATGACCCAAAATGGCCGTTGAACTATAATACAATGGCGATAGGGTTGAAGGAATTCAGTGCTCATATAATTATTCACATCACTATGTTAAGAACATCATTATAATATGTATAAGGACGGGTCCTGATGAATTCACATTATGTGGCTACTATCCGGATGGGTGGCTAATACTTATGGAAGGCGCGCGGTTGTCGCTCGGAGCACGCGCGGCCGCCGCGTGCATGTCGCGTGTGCGCCGCGTGCGTGTCGCGTGATGTCGCCTCCGTACCGACCCGCAGCAGCGTCGTAACAACTATTTGCCGAGGAAGGAGGGCGTTTATAATTCTAACAGGAAGTATTACACGCTAATTTCACCGCTCCCGGGAATCGGATTGATTTATAAACACTGCGGACTATCATCCTTTTGTTGTGTACATTTCCGTAAATCAGATGAATCGATTTAAAAAAAAAGTTTATGTGCCAAACGACCTGCGTAAGCGTTCATCATTTTACATGAACATCCACCACACCAGAAAAATTGTAATTACATATGTTGTAGGCTTTAAGAAGGAACATACTTACACTCTTTACTCAGAGGTCCCTAAGTCTTATTGGTTTAGGCGTATACGGCCGAAAATAGGTAATTTCATACAGCAGTTTTGTGATTCCCTTTCTGTTCTGAAATGTAGAGCAAAAAACTGCAATGTCTGCGTCAGTCATTAATCTTTAATAGAGTTTAGATCTTCAAGGATAAATAGTCGAAAATTTCCTAGCTAGCGTAAACCTATGTATGACCGGACGGAGATCTAATTTAACGGAGGTTAAACATCAAATATAGAACTTCTACCTAATTTTTATGAGCGTTTATAACCATCAAACCTCATTGTGTTATATTTTTCGCCGATCAGTTGTGAATTTATGCAGTCATAAATTGACGAAGTTCACAAAGACCTATCGCTAGATACATATTTTATAAAGTGTCACCAAATTTTAAGCTGATAGAATCTTTCACAATTAGAGCCATTTCTCGGCAGTTTAGAGTGCCATTTCTTGGTAGTTTATAAGCTGGCGAAACTAGATCGTCAATTGTGAAGTGATGTTTTGCTTGCATTACTACATCAAAGCTTAAGTTCAAGTGCTTAAATTTCTTAATATATTAATTTTATTAGGACAGTTTTCATGTTAGATATGTATAAAAATGATATCTTAAAAAGATAATAAAATCATGAAAAAATACATATATTTTGCTACGTTGTTTAAATGTGGATTTTGTGCACCAATAGCCTAACATACCCTATATATAGGTTTAGGATACGGACCATCGATCATGAGATGGTGAGTTCGAATCCGGCCATTCGACTAGTTTTGCTTCCCATATCCTAGCAAAAGCGTTTAAACTAAATTGGAATGTAAAAAAAATTGACTAGCCTTTTACTATCGACTTTTACGACCAAAAGTATATTGTTGTTCAATTTATCGATGTTGGGCACCACTCTCATTTTAACAAATTAAACTGACGGTTTTAGATATAAAATAGCTTAGTATTAATTATACTAATGTCTTAATCCTCTAAGAGCGACGGTAGTCAAGGTAGATGGCTGCAAGTGGTGTCTATGCAGACAGCAGTTGGGGCGGGGAACAATAAAAGCAGTAAATTTAATCGTAATTATATGTAGTGGAAGTAATAGCCAGCGCCAACTATCGCAGCGGCAGCTTTACGAGCCGTGTGATTGAGACACTAACTATTCCGAACTAGAGTGACAAAATTAATGTCATGTAAACTCGGGATATAGAAACTCGTTGCTTTTAAATATTTTTGTAATGATAATTCATCAGCATACGCTATTAAATCGTGGCTCCTTTCTATAATCACATTATACATAATTTAGATATTGCTTGTATAGATTATATAGATTTAAAATTTTATACAATGTTTTAAATGTATACAATGTATAATTTATATTACACCGTATACATTATTCGTAGAACGGTTGGTAGATGGGATAAAATATTTGAGTATGACAACAACATGATAGGACGTCGGATCGTAGGTAGATCTCTCGCAGTGTAGGTTAGTCAGTGTAGATCAAGTTTGCAAAATTTTACAGGACCTTGGTGACGAGCATTTTATGACCATTCAAGGATGCTTACGCTTAGTTCTGAATTATTATAACTGACGACCACGATGGAATTTTAATTTTAGTTAGTCAAGGTATAGAAATTTTCACGTTTATTTAAATTAAATTAATGACAATGTCTTTCATAGGTTTATAAGGACACAAGTTATAAATGTCTTGACTGCGATACTCGTTTTTTATTTTATTTGTGTCAAATTAATTGATTTTATCTGTAATTTATTTACATTTTCTACTTTGTTTTAATAAACTGTAAGCTTATTAAGTGAATGAATTGTAAAATTCATATTAAGGAAATAAATTCTTCTTAAACCTTAGACCTTGGATCAGGAGAGTCTCGCACAGGCCGTGACGTGGGCGGACACTATGCAAGCTTGAGACAGGCGGGCCGCATCGCTTTATTGATTCAGGTTGGTAATTAAGCACGGGCGGTTCAGTTTCCATTGTCGCTCTGTTACATCGCAAATCACTTGGATATGTAGCTCTGTTTGTTATTTATTTACTTATAATTTAATTCTTTCTACTTATTTCAAGCTGTGTCCAAAATGTTTATACCGTGAAATAAGTCAAAGGAACTAATGAGGTCAGTATAGTATAATCTGCTAATGCCAATGCGATCTAGTCGCTACAATTCTGATTTTCGGTGTGGTAAAAATTACATAATATATACATAATTATAGTCGATATTGTTTAGTTAAACAATAAATATCAACAAACTTAGTAACTAAACCAATGGACGTTGAGTCGTAAAGGAATTAAAAGATAAGATCTCAATTTGCGAAGTTTCTCAAGGCTGGCGCGCACCGACCAAATTAATTTAGGTCCTTCCTTCTGTTTTTATAGGCTTACGCCGACCTTTCTTAATTACAGGACGCCGTTTTCTCAAGCATTATCTGCGGACGGAGTTTTATCAAATTTGCTAAAATATTTTCCACGGCTGGTTACGAAACAAATTTAGGCGAAAATGTCAATTCGTATTTGTTATGGAGATTAAGTAAATTGAATAGGAAAATTCAAGTGACGAAAAGCTCACGTGTTTTTGACCTTTTTACAAAATATTCATTTTTTGATGATATTTTAATGTTGCTGATTCATATATATGTAGATATATTACATCTATAGGTAGGTAGGTATTTCTGAAAATAAGATAGTTTTGTGGTTGAATTATTAAAAAATTGGTGAGACATTTTTAATAAACTAAAACTAAACTAGTTGACGTATACACCGGACTACACGTGAGTTTAGCCGTTAATTTAATTAGTCTAGTTTTGTGGTAATAAATTATCGTATTTTCGGTTAAGCAACCTTTTGATTTTTCATTGTGTACCTACACAATTTTTTGGCAAACTTTATGATAAAAGAAGTTTTGAGAAAATTCACTTCTCTAACTACTTCTCTCAAAACTTCTTTTATTTTAAAGGCTTTTCTGCTGGAGTACAAACTTAATAGATATATCATTGTTTATAACGTCGGTATTAAGGTAGCGCAGGAAATGGGACGGTCGTTGTTTGAGATTTAACAGAAAGCTTAAATCTTAAAATGGTATCTCTTCAAGAGTCGCGCCCATTGTGATCACACCCGAAGCTTCATAATTTCACTTCATTAGAGAATTGGAATCATTAATAAAGGGGATCATTTTGCTAAGTCTCATGTAATGTGTCCATATTGAAACACATCGCAAATAATAATAGGTAGTGGAAATGGAAATTATTTATTTTTAAACAACACTGGTGTTGTAGTTGCAGATAGATTTCAACTGGAACTTATATGAGAAGAGACAAAATTTTGTACATTATGTGTTATTTCATAATGTCGTATTAAATACCTTATATAAGTATATTCCCGAGGAGGGTTGGCTTCAGGCAAGCGGTCGGCCGTCAAATTATAGCTAAAACCAGTAACAGTATGGACTACAGTAGAGTCCAGGATATATGGAAAAGTAGTACATACTGTGCCGACCCTACGCAAGTGGGATAAGGGCAGGTAGATGATGACTGGTGGAGTTGCAGATGTAGTCATCAATTTTTAAGGAATAAAATACTTTTAAGTAATAGTAGTATATTTTTAAAGAATAAAAGTACATAGGTATAATATGTAGGAGGAAGAATTTACAATGGTTAGAATAACAGAATAACTTCCAGCGAAATTCTAAATTACATGAAGAATAACTACATACATCAACTTGGTATGCTGTATCAATTATAACATTTTGTGGTAAAAAACTGAATAGGAATTTTACTAATTCTCTTTTATAAAACTAACTCTGATGTATTGCAGTTTAATTTCATTTAATTTTATTACCTATTTCAACACGTGTAATTTGAATTTTTATATGTTATACAGGCAGTCCATTTTGAACAGGAAATTATTGAAAGAAATGTTTTAAGTAAAACAATAAATATAATATGTAAACAATTTTAGCATTACTTCCGGTGCATCAGATCACTAGAGGTAGAGTATGCCTTCATCTCATTTCTAGAATTCAAGCAAGTTATTACCGCTTATATACCATTATCACCTTTCTTGTTTCTGAAATAATACAAGGTTTTGAGTTATATATTTGCCTAGAAACATGGTCACCCCATTCGGGACATCTCAACATTGTGCGAATTTAACAAAATATTATCTCGCGAATTTGTGCTTTGTATATTAGAAAATTTAAATGAGTATTGGGAGCCGAAGCTTTGAATATTCCAAGTGAATAAATTAGCAGTAAGTAGGGCAATTGTAAACAAACAGCGTCGAGGGAAATCGTGACGAAGTTACGTTACACGTATTTGTTTAGTATTACAGCGTAAAATTTTGAAATTAAATTATTATTGTTAAATTTCGTTTGCATGTTTTAAAGAAACTGTAAAACGCTGTTCATAGTGAATCTCTATCTATGCGTCAATTCCTCATGCCTTAGGGTCCGAATTATCTCCGTGACTTCTTCTAAAGATTTTTTCCACTCCGTGCAGTATTCTGCGAGGTGGATGGTTTTATGCAGTTTCGATCATGGCGTTTATTTAGTTCCTTTAGTGCATAGGGCGGCGACCTCTCGGTCTCCTACTCTCAATTTTACCTGTCATGATGAGTTTTTCTAAATTGTCGATCATACGTAATTATTGATTTAATTAAAAATATTGATTTTTTTACTATCTCATTTTATATAAAATATGAAATTATTTCTTCTTAACATTTATCTTATCAATTGCAGATCTATCGACATAATAAATTTACATAAAATATCTATCTATATATTTAAAAATATTCCCTTAAAATATTTTCTTCAACAGCAAGCAACATATAATTTGTATCTAATCATGTCGCCGATAACCGTTTAGATTTATTGTAATTTATGGCCCCGGTGATAAAAATGCATTACCTAATCTATTTAAAATTAAATATGGATTTTAAAACGCTACTGTGCCACTGTAGACATGGCCAACGAAATTACGTAATCTCATTTTTATAATTACTAGGTTACACAAAAAATAAATGGACCTCGTGACAATTTTAGTCCAGGCTAGACTAACGCATTATCATCTGCACACCTTGTGTCCATAAGCAAGAGAAGTACTTTTTTTTTAAATTTTTACGAACATAATCTGACTTACTTGAGTTTTGATTTAGGACCTGTAATACGCAAATCAAACTATAATAATAATTGGTTTAGTCATAAAATGTAAAGCCGATTTCGACATTAAATACTTCAATTGTTACGTTGTTAACAAAAATATCAATTAAAAAGTATATTATTGAATGAATGATGATTTTGAACATACATCTAAAAGTTTCCCATATTGTATGTACGACACTTAGCTGCAGATCAATAGCAAGATATTGTTCTTGCACTTGCGAGTCTTGACGGCGCTGTGAAGAACACAAAAAATAATTGAAGAATACTTAGAAGGAACCACACTATTGCTTAAAGCACTATGTTAATTGCTATCGTGTTGCGCCCCGTTTCACTCCAGTTGTCGCACCTGTTGAGAAGTTTTAAAAGACTCCAGGGTATGATTGCAACTACTAACGGTAACTCACCTAAATCTCTGAAAGAAAAACCGTATTTTTTGACATAGTACCACCTTGTTCAAATTCGGACACAGATTGTCAGTCGACGTTTAGTTATCCATTCATGGGAAATTTCGTTTACAGCGTTTACTGATGATTTTTTATTTTTGTTAGAACTTGCTTAGAAGAATAACACTCTGAATCAGATTTTACCTTGCAATTTTCAGATTCTAATTGGTATTTCACTCATATCAGTTTTTTTTTAATTTGTACCACTATCATGAGAAGGAAGGCTTTTGGTTGATTTTGTAATTTATGCTGTTTTTATTTTTACTGTTACTTGTTTTAGTTAAGAAATGTGTTTATTATGTGTATATGTACAGAGTACGGGTGGAATCCGGTCAAGTTCAGGCGGTGACGTCAGACGGATTATGTTCTTACAGTTAATCGGTACGTAATCTTCCGACTGCAGCGGCCGTCGCTGAGGCACCAGCACTGACATTAATAACGCAACGATATATCTCGCGCTTTATGCACCTTTGCTAAAGCTTCGTTTGACATTGTATTTGATAGTTATGTTTATTACACGTGTAACCTAAAAATACTTTCAGTGTGATCCAGAATAAATACCAGAACTCACAAACTAAAATATCATGTAAGTATATATGTACAGTTTATCTTTTGGGGACATTTTTCTCGTCATCGTCGTTGTCAAAACGTCGAAGATCTGACGATATCCTTTACGGGTTTTTTTTATAGAAGAAGGTAGCAAACAAGCAAGTGGATCACACGATACCAAGTGGCCGCTACTCTGGTGCCACACTATCAGGCGAAACACAGAATACTTCTACTTTACGCTAGTCTTCCGGAAGCAAAAGAACAGTTGCTACTTCCACTCATCAAACGTCTCTCGAGAACTAAGTATATCTAGTATTAACCATAATACAGCATTTCGACAGATAGTAATAAAGTAATTTACTGTTGACCTAAGACCGATTTAGTAGCTGAGTAATGATCAATAATATATACTAAGTAGATAGTATAAAGTTTAATTATGTCGTTATTGGCCTGCTACGTCCATTAATGACTGCAATCAGATCATGCAAATTGTTTCGCATTAGCGCCAAATTATATGAGAAATGAAGAGCCCATCAAATTTAATTACGTATTAATTAATTGATTTGGTGCATCATCTATGCATATAATATTTGCAATAAAATGTTATATGGGATGAATCGAATGCATGTGAGGTGTTAGTTGGTAATGGTTTGATATTTAGTATTTAATTAAATTTCACTAAGTGTGCGTTAATCTTACGCTGTAAAGATGCAGTCACTAAGTGTTGTGCGGTACATAATGATAGGATTGCATCTTTAATGTTAATAGTCTGACAAAGATGATATGATTAGGATAATGAACAGCACTAGAGCCATTAACAGCAATGTTGCACGAATGCGCCGGTTCCCGAGCTAGTACCGAGGAAGTACCAACACCACACAATACCGTCTGAATACTCATTTGGATGTACCGGTGGGTTATTTGTGCACACATTGATTGTTATATTATCATTTTGTTATTCTGCAGGTTTCGCCACCAACTAATGTGGCTGGATGGCTATGATTTTTATTTATAGATAAAGGGGCAAACGAGCAACGAGTCCCCCAAATGAGCGATCACCGCCGCCCATGAACAACACCAGAGGAATCGCAGATGCGATGCCGGCCTTTTATGAAGTAGAGTATGCTCTTTTTTGAAGGTCACGAAAACCGCGTGGTAGTGGAATGTCACCCATCAGGGTGGTGTGGATGGTATTTGGCGATCTGTCTAGTTGTGTGATGTCGAAACTAAGTGGCAGGAATTGTTCCAAGCAATTTTTCAGAACACTCATCATGATAGAGGCGTAAAAAATGAGATGGGTATTTATAGTGTCTAGAATTTAGACTTAAATATACATTTAGACTATAAAATCTAGGCTCTAGACGATTGTTTCCCTGTTATGATAAAGCGCTGGTGTGTACCGTTCTATGATTCGATAAATAATAATAAATGTATTTATTTTTAGTAGTTTCTGCAAACAAGTTATCCGCGAATTGTACCTATACCCAAAATACCGAGGAAAAATTATGCATGTTAGCAGAAATGATGCTGCACGTATCCATCAACTTTAACAAATCGACATCAGGTTATTTGTTTGTACAAAAAAAACAGCAATCATAATAAAAAGGGCATGAACACTATCCACTAGGCGCTGTCGCGGGCTGGTTGGGGGCCCGTCGTCGATTATTCCGCGTTCTATCGACCCTAAATGCCCTTTATTTTTGGCTAGACATCTGCGACGCACGATTAATCAGACAAATCGCTGCGAGGCCGTGATGCTGCAGTTTTGACAGATTATTCACGTTGACGTGCTTACAACGGAAACAGCGACTGTATACTCCCTTTTTACTTGCATTTGTTTACGTTTAAGACTAACAGTTTAGTTTTTTAAAATAGGCATTCCTTTGTTGTCAAAAATTTATTGTGAATTATGAATTTCTAAAACAAGACAGTCAAGAGTCAAGAAAGTCTATTGGTGATACTGGTTTTGTTATTAAAACCAACAATTAATCTTCGTTGGATGATTTTAAAATAAAAACACTGTTAAGCCAAGGGCTACCTCTCTTGTGCACAAATCGTACATTAGATTTGGACCATAACTATAAGTGTCGTTTGATTTATGTGTAGATATAATTAATGGTGTCAAAGCTACTACAGTTTTTAAACTTAATCAGATTAAATAATGTTGACTTTATTTTTAAAAGTCGGCGAGATTACGGCAAATCATTTCTATCCAATTCTTGTAGACCTATACCTAATATTAGTTATTTAGTTACTATAACTCTTGTCTAAAACTATTATAATAGTTTGCTTCTATTAGCTAAACCTTTGTTTTTACAATTTTACTTGTATGATAATTTTAAATGTATGTGCGATTCGTTTAAATGTGTCTATACTGTATAATAGCGTGCTTCGAAATGGTCCAACACAATATTAATTTTATGTGTTTATATTGATATGTATGTACATATAGCCAAGTCAAGCCAAGCTCTTGTTGTCCAAAAATGTTTATTTTTTAAGTGATAGAGCCAGCAACAACTACTCTTGCACGTGTTAGTGACTCGAACGGTGAAATACCACGACCTCACAGAAGATGGGCGTGAAGTAGAAGTATTCTGTGTATTGTCTGATTTGTGAAATGTTGCAGGCCTAATTTTAGTCCTCTAGGTGAGGAGAACTTGACGGGCGGGAAGTAAGGATAGGAAATGGAAATATATTTTGTCTGTTTAACACAAAACAAACAGAATATCCATATCTTTGTTCCGTTTATTTTGTTTTTCTGTCCATTAATGGTAGGAAATTATTAGATATTTTCAATATTAGAAAGTAAGTTGCAGATGGCAACTTATTTTCTAATATTCGGTGCCTGTGGGCAGCGGTCGCGCTAAGTATCAGGCGAATCAATTGTTCGTTTACTACCTTTATTCATAAAACAAGCCAGCAGTAGAAACCGTTGTGTATGCAAGGAGAACCGTTGTGTATGCAAGGAGGCTTAGAGAACTTGGAGAATACTGCAATGAGAATGTAGAGGCAGGAGGAGTTGTGTGATTGAGTTACCTTACTTACTTACCACTCTTTCCTATGATTACACGAGTTAGCAACTATTCGAGGTTTCGGTCGTTTATTAGTAACGATAGTCATTTTATATAAGGCGTCAAAGAAACATTATTAAGAGGTTTATTTAATAAAAATACAATTTTGTTATTGTTATTAATTATTATTTTTTAATTTACTTAGTAAAAAGTAAATTATGAAAGTAAGTTACATCGAATAATAAAATTCCAAAATGGCACTTTCTTTGATTCTTACAAATTAGACAAGAACCGTACAGTGAAATTTAAAATATAATGGTTGCAATTATCTTTAATCATTTTTTGATTAAGGGATAGACACTTCAAACAAATTAAACATTGATATTTATTAAAATAGTTTTTATTTTATATAAAAGTAAAATATAATTTACACTGATGTATTGTTCTATAATTTAAATATTATGAATCAATTAAAATGATTCTTAAGGAGTGATTGAAAAATACATTGTATAACAAACATAGTAATTTTTTTCTTTATATTATGGTAAGATTATTTACTTAACCATCATTAATATTTTTTATGTTTACTTTAACTTATTAACTTTTACATTCGCTTATACTTAAAAGAATACCAAAGGAAGTAAGTTTTTTAAAATTGTAAAACAGTCATTTCAAATTAAGTATTTAATAACCAATAATTTTTACTTAAATATCAAGCAATAAAGTATTCATTACTTTTTAATTTGTTAAATTTACTTTCTTTTTGTCCCACAAATTCATAACTGAAGTTCAATGATTTGGCATCATGTCCCATAAATACATTACTTATTTTTAACACCCACTGAACAATTTTGATATATTTTCTATAGATATTATAAGTTGCACATCTTATGGTATTATAATTTGTTAAAAATATTTCAAAAAGTAGACCTTAAAAAAACTGTAAAAAAATACTTTTTTCTATTAAGTTTTACAACTGCTTGTTTAAAGATACTACACTATTAGTAGTATACAGACTGGTTGCAACATAAAATGTATAGAAAAATAGCTATCTATCAATCATTACACTGCGAATCGATAATCTAATGTGAAGTTCCCGTCGGCGTCGGAGAGTTGCCGTCGGCGCGGGGCGAGTCTCGTCCCCGGTCCGCCGCGCTTCGTACCGCGCACACACAAATTAACAACGCCAATCAATTAAACACACAAACAAGCACGCGGGCAGACACAGGAAAAACGAAAAGCCATCGAAGCCAACCTCGTCTGAAGACTTGGGACGTTTAAAAAGGCTGTAGCATGCCGCGGCAGCCATGTTGTGCGAAGCCCGCCCGAAATGGCGCGAAGCGTTCCATTGGCCGCGCGCCCAGTATGGGCGTAGCTCCCCGCTCCCCAGTGTTGCCAGCTTTTTGAATAAATAATTTCAGTAATTTAAGTAATGAAGGCAATTATGGCGTTGTTTAGCTAAGTTTGCGCGGCGGCGAGTGGGAACTTTATATTTATACCGATCTCTTTATGTACGCCGGCGCGGTTAATGCTCGCGATCTGTTTACGTTGTGCTCGCTCCACCGCTTTATTTATTGCGGGCGACGCGGCTGCAGGCCGCATTTAAACTGCAATTATTTGTGCACCGCTACCGAAACGCAATTCGAGATTTTGTGTAAACTTTAAACGCTGAATTATGCTAAGCACCGCACGAATCTAGATACAACTTTTTCTGCACACACGATCTTTGTACAAGGTAATATGTACGTATTACACATAGTTAAGAAAAATACTCGAGAGTATTAATAGAATTATAAAAGAATTAATAACTTTTAGAAAACTAAACATTAAGGACGCAACGGTATAAGTTTCCGTGATGCAATTGGCACGTCGCTCGTCGCTAGTGCAGTGTCCGCGGCGTGGAAAAGTAAACAGTGACGTCACGAGGCGTCACAGCGAGCCGATAAAAAGTCGATTTTATCCGCACAAGTTCGGCCAGCTGACTGCGCTCCCCCTCTCCCCACCGTCGCCGAGTTTTCAGCGCTGCGAGATTTCAGCAGGAGCGAAACGGATAGATGAGCGAGTGGTATGTGCGAGGGGGACGTCGGTAGAGGGCGCGCGACGGCGCGGTGGGCGGCCGCCCCCGTGTGATGTATGGAGTGGTGGAGTTAGGTTCAAATTGCGCCGGGAAGTGGCCGAGATTAGAGCCGACGCGGGTCGTACCGCGCCGCGAACGTAAGCCCACTTAAGACTGTTTTTAATACTAGTATTTTTTACGCGATCCCGCCCGGATTTAGCGGATGAGCGGCGTCGACGCGATCGTGAGCTTTGATTTATCGGTTACGGTTGATTTTTCGGTTTTTGTTCTGCTGTGTTTACGTTTGTGGGTGACGCGCGGTCGCGGGTGGACGCAGTAATCCCAAGGCTTCTGCTAGATTATGCAGGATATCGCCGGATTTCCTGATCGCTAGCTGCGAACTCTTCACGAGGAACCGTTGAACTCTGCTATCGACATCCTTCAAGTGTCAAAATATTATTTCCTAAAGTGAGTATCTTACTAGACTGTCCGTCATATCACGGTTATGTTACTTACCGTATAATGACAATTATCAATTACAACCTAACTTTTCATTCCTTTACAATTTAATATTTATATATTTTTTTTGTAAATTCAAGCTCTTACAAGTCAAGCTATATTTGCAAAAGAAAGTATATATTAGTAAATTAGAAAAAAGTTTAGATAATATTAGGAAAGTAAAGAGTTCTTCCATTACTTATTAGGTAATTTATGACTGACATTGAAATGTACGAAGGTCAATTTGATAATAAAAGCCTTTTTCAATTTTCGTCACCGTTTTTTTATAGGAAATATCGTTTAAAATTAAGTTTCCATTGGTATAGAGAAGCAAAAACATGACTCAGTAACATTGTAAGATTACTATGATCGATTTGGGAAAGTACAAAGTGTTAAATAAAAATGTTATTAAATTCAAAACCAAATAATTACGTAAAACCAACAATAACGTATAAATTAAGGTGCTTATACAGAAAAACATTGTAGTAATCGTGTCTTCCAAATATAGAGAAAAGTAGAACGTCGCAGAAAAAGATCTTTTGTAGCGATTATTTCTGTAATACACACGATATTGAACCATGTTTGCCACGGTAGAATCATAAGTAAATTGATTTTTAATATTATATTAAAAATCTAAACATCCAAGAGTTTTCCTTAAATTTAAATTTTTTTGGAGGATTAGGAATTAGGATTTTAATGCAAAAAAAAAATAATTTTATTTATTTTTTCACACTTCATTGTTTTTTTTCGTCAACCCCGGGTGTGGTCAGAAATTGAGTGCAAGCCTGTAGCAACAAAGAGTGAATAACACATCTATTTGAAAATTAAATTATGTTTATATATTTATACAAGTGGATACACATTTACTTACAAATAAAATACAAAAAACATTATAAATAAGATACATATAATTATACTGTACTACTATACTACATACTAATAATATATGAATACATAAATGTTCCCGCTACGTGTATACAACGACTTCTTTTGAGAGGTGGTCTCGAATTAGCCGTCTAAATTGAAATGTCCTATTTTCCTTCCTGATCTCTTCGCGCAAGGAGTTACAGAGCAGAGTTTCTGCTTGTTATTGCAGCAGTGTATTTTGTAAAATAAAAATATCTTTCGTTCCTACCAATGGTACAGTCACAGATTATTTAAACATTGACTATATTAAATATAGACAAATTATATTACGCTCGTTACAAGTTACAACTTACAACTTACAACAATACAATAAAAATATAAATGTTTAATACAATTTTATGTATTAAACATTTATAATTTAATCAAAACTATTTTGAGTGAAACCTTATTTTATTAGTTAAATCGGACGGCCGTAAAAACTATAGCCAAAACCAAATAATACTGTATTAGAGTCTGAACTGGATTCCAGGATATATGAAAGAGTAGTACATTCTGTGCTAACCCTACGTAGGTGCGAAAAGGGCAGGGTTTGAATAGTTAGGTTAGCCATAATAGTTAAATGCTAGTTTTAAATACAAGTGAATTAAGAAAGCCTTTCAATTAAATGCTTTCGTCACAAATATGAGCTATTTACTAATAAAATCTGATCAATAAAAGAACTGTTCAACTAAAACGCCGGAGGAGCCATCTATTAACGAGTTTCTAATATTTTTAAATATTTATAATTTAAACTTACTTTTAACATTCCAAATGTTTTACAATCAAATGTCAATAAACTGTATGTAGTATGTACTTATGTAAGTTGACAATAAGGCCGATTATTATCAGTAGTGAAATAACAAATTACCTCTCTTTAATGTAAAATAGATGTTAATGTTTAATTAATAAATACTTGCATTTGCTTTTCACATATCACGTACTATTCGGTTTTGGTTGCTGAGTGATTCTGTGAAGAATATCGCACAGGCAATGACGGATGTAGAATTGAAATCCCCCCCCCCCCACCAAAAAGCCCCATAAGGTAAGGTTTTCGCAAGGTCAAACTAAAAACCACACAGAATTTCCCTAAATCAGAACAAGATAGTCTAATGCTAAATATTTTTTTTATAAGAATTACAATGATTAAGTTCACTTTAAAGATTTTAACGAAAGAATTGCGTTGGGCGTTGAGCCCCCTTCCTGGATCCACCAATGGGCTCGAGTCAAGTAAAAGGCAAATTTTAATTATTTTCCGCTCCTTTTGCACCTCTTGAGGTTAGCCTGGAATCCAGTGATAATTTGACAAACTGTTCTTAAAGTTGCAAATTCTTCAATCCCATCCATCCATCTCAGGCTATGATCGTCCACTGCTGGACCTGGGACCCCATAGTTCGTATCATTGGGTGAAATGTGCCACAATCGCCACGCTTGGCAGGCGGGTAGAGGACGCTGCCGCCCGTCCTCTGGTGGTTTTTACATCTAAACTCAAGAAAAAAATATATCAAATAGATATAACATCAAATAGACATGTTCATCCACACGTCATGTTGTTGCCATTTCCTTTTTAAATACAAACCAGACGGGTTTGAATTTCAACAACATTGAATTTCCATGGCCTTAATATTTGATGACTTAATAATCTTTTAACAAAAACAAATCCAACTTCAAATGATACAACTTTATTTATAAATATTTCTAAGTCACGGTACGTCTCAGTACAAATTCATTAAACCCAAATGGGCCTGGTCTTAAATCTATGGTAGATTATATATTGATTTAGATGGGTTAGTTTGTTTTGTAGATAAAATACAAAATGTTTACATCATACCGTGTTTTAAGTTGATAATAGGTCCTTACATATGAAATTGGCGTTTTGTACGGGAGGAATAAAAAGTCCATTTTTTTTTTGTAAAATATATTTAATTAATCAAAGTATGCACCGTTGTTATCATAGGTAGTTAATTGATCCCTTTACTAAAAAAAACCATGGGGACAAGAATCAATAAATTCTTCGAAGGCGGTTTGGACTGCCGTATCGGAGTTGAATTTTTTTCCTCGTAAGAAGTTGTCCAAAATCCGGAAAAAATGGTAATCTGTTGGAGCAAGGCCCGGGGAGTACGGTGGATGTGGCAGACATTCCAATTGTAGCTCATCTAACTTAGTGGTTGTTTGTTGTGCAGTATGTGGTCTCGCGTTGTCGTGAAGCAGCAGCGGCCTAGAGCGATTGACAATCTCGGTTGTTTAGCAGCTAGTTCTTCCTTCATGATTTGCAGTTGCTGACAATAGATATCAGCCGTAATCGTTTGGCCAGATTTTAGAAAGCTGTAGTGAACGACACCGGCGCTAGTCCACCAAAAACTCACAAGTAACTTTTTCTGAGTCAATTTTCGTTTAGGGCAGGATTTGGCTGGGTCTCCAGAGCTCAGCCATTGCGACGAGCACTTCCAATTATCGTACAGTATCCAGTTTTCATCACAAGCAATAATTCGATTTAAAATCTCTTTATTATTGTGTCGGTTGAGCAAAGTAATACAGCAGTCGACGCGTGTTTGCAAGTTCGATACACTCAATTCATAAAGTACCCATCGTTCAAGTTTTTTTACTTTACTTACCCCAAGCCTGCAGGTATCTCTGAAGTACTTTGTGATGGATTTGCTTCTACAATAGCCTTTAATTCTTCATTATCCACTTTGGTCTCCGGCCCTCCACGGGATTGGTTCTGAAGGTCGAAATTTCCAGAACGAAAACGTTGAAACCAAAAACGTACCGTGCTTTTTTTGCGATACCAGCGTCGTACACATTATTAAACCTTCGAGCTGTTTTTGCAGCACTGGTGCTACGGTAGAACTCGTTCTCGTAAATATACCGATATTACATGTTTTCCATTGTGCGGTAATAAGCGATGCCAAAAAAAAATGAGGAATAAACAAATGAAAGACTGTTTTCAAGACTCAAATGTACCAGCTAAATGAATTGATCAATTTGAATTTGGAATTCTTAACCAAAGAGGAGATATTTCTGATCAAAGTGGTCAGTACGACAAAACGCTAATGTCATATGTAAGGACCTAATATTTATATATTCTGTGTTGATAAGTGTTCTGTCAAATTTATAAGTAATGTGTTTTCGTGTAGTTTTAGAAGAATACAACAAAATTATGATTTAGATGTCAAGTTATTGCTTTAAAAAAAATACATACATATAATACTTGAGAAGCTGACTTCAGAAGTAATCATTATAACTTTTGTGAATGAAATTATCATAAGATTTTTTCCCATTTCTCATTAAAAAAACAAGGAATCAAAAATTTACTGATATTGTGTGAGTATTGAGATTTTTTTATTTTATCATATCATCATCTCCCTCCCTACCTTTTTCCCACCACGTAGGGTCGGCACAGTACGTACTATTTTTCCATATGTCCTGTACTCTAGTCCATACTATAATTGGTTTTGGTTATAGTTTTGACGGCCGGCCTCCTGCCCGATGCCAACCATCCTTGGGATTTCCCTTCCCCTTCCCTTATGAGAAAAGGTTGGGTAGGGGGCGAGGACTGGGCTGGACTGGAGAGAATTGGGCCTCTGGCACCTCACTCATCAGACGACACGCAGAAAACTTCTACTTCACGCCTGTCTTCTGTGAGGTTGTGATATTTCACCTGTAGATGGTTCCGTCCGCAACAGATACTGTAGCGGACTCTACTACTGTTTATTTATCTTTTGTTATACATAGTTAAAATATTATTTTTTCATGAAATGCATTTTACTTTTTTTTTTAAATAATTTCTGAGTTTCTGTCATATAGGAATATGAGTTTCATAATTTCATTACAAGTAACTCCTGTTCAACATACCAACTATATGGGGCAAAATAAAAAAAAAACATGTTCCTGTGTTCGCACTGCTAAAAATATTTATTTATAATGGTATGGAGATAAAAGTGTAAGGCCAAGTTATATATACATATTTATACCAAATATTAGTACCACTTATATACTATACCACCATATAACACTTTCTATTAATGTTTCTCGGTATGTTCAAGTTCTGCTTACACTGCTTTGTTATACATATATTTATAATATTTTATACTTTTTAAAAAAGTCTAATGCTCGTTATGCAGGAGTTTTCACCTTTTCGTCCGTGCATAATTTCAAGTACCGAAACTTGTACTTCTTTAATATGTCGCCATTTAAGGCATGTCATGTCATATCCACAAATTTGTTACGTATTTTTTTCTTCTCATTAAATAACGTAATTAATTAGTAGTTCTACCTACTATTCGAACAACAAGCAAATGTTAAATATAATTTAAACTTTTGTCAACGCTGCGGTGTTGGATTGATATCTTTCTCACGATGCTATATTTAGTCCAAGCGCGTCAATATCGCATCATTGACAATGTTAAATCATGTTATCAGCCGATACACGAGATACGGTCAAATGTTTGCTTGTCGGATGTCAGGGCGGCTTGTAACAGTGTGTCGTTTTTTGTTCATTTTCATGTAATGCCGATATGATTTGGATTTCGAGTGATGTTCCCGCGATAAACTATTAGAAATCTTACTTGGATTTTGTTCAACAGTGTACTTTAAAATGAGAGATTTTTGATTAGCATTAAACAGATCAATAAGTAGGTTGGGTACAAAGGTGGTGAATGTGACATTAAATGATTTTGATAAAATGAAGTTTCTGAAATCCGACGTTATTTAGTTATTTTTTTTGTGCGTCATGTAAATAAATGAAATGATTATTTTTGGTAAGAAGTTATGTTGTTTATTTATTTATATAATAAAGAAATTGGCAGATACTTGACTTCAGTTGTTATCGTGATATGATCGACAAATGATTCACTAGTTTAATAATGACATTCACACTTCTCTTGAAAGTATTTAAGTTGAAATATATAATTTAGGATTTCATTCATGAATTATATATTTATTTATTATATTTATTCATATGAAAAATGTGTGTTATAAGTCGTGAACAGGGAAAACATCATATTTATAAATCATTTTTAAAGGATTTATTGTTGACCACACCAGTGGTAAAACATCGTATCCAAAAAACTTTGAATATTGAAATAAAGATTCCCAGTCGTTCGGGACTCGATTGCGTTTTAATAGAGCGAAGCACTTTCGCCAACTTAAATCTTTTAGCTTAAAAAAGGCTTTGCATCGGTTTAAAGGGATCAGGGAGGCTCAGAGCGCCGGTGGCTGCCTCCGGCTTTGCCCAATTACTCAACACCGACTCAAGACTTCTATCCTATCAAGTGTGTGTTCAGTTTGTTGCGATGGGTCAGGTTTTGTTATGGTAAATGTTGTTTGGATATCACTTATTTTCTTATTTTGTAAAGAATGTATTATTACGTTTCAGAAGGCAATAGTGGGAGCTAAAAAAAGTTTAAATTAGACTTGAAAGTAAATTTATAACTTCTTTTTCAAATGTTTCAAAAAACAATTTTGTGCTCGTTGAGAAACGATAGCGCGCCCAGATTATAAAAGTTGCAAGTGGGTACGAAACTCTGTAAATGTATGTAATAGTTAATAAACGTTATCTTAATCTTAATAATATTAGCAATGAAAGTGTTTGGATTTATGTTTATTACCAGTTAACGATTGAATAGACCTGGATTAAATTTGGCATAGAGATAGATAGTCTAGAGATAGATAGTCTGGAATAGAGCATGAGCTACTTTTTATACCAGAAAAATGTACGCTTTCCGCAGGACGTTTTTCACGTATATCTATATACATATAGTTACATCGAAATAAATACGCAGTTTTATTGAATTCTTCGAGTACGGAGTCGCAGGTAACAGACAGTAAAAAAATTACTGTTTGACAGTACTAATTTAACTCCTATTTGAATATGATATTTGCAAGTAGTTTCTTAATTTACCTATACCTTCCTTCTTAATATTACCTATAGGTATTTAATTTAAATATTAAATTGAATTACGTTTGTTATTGAGGCATAGAGTCAACTATATCTAATCATCTAACATATCAGCTTATTTGATCTGAAATATAGTAAACATTAAAGAAAAGCAATTAAGCATGTGGAGGAAAACTTACGAGAAATTTTATTATGTCTATTATATCATAAATAATTATTAAGCCTATAAATAATCGTTATCTTTTGTATATGAACTTGTCATTCAATCAAGCAGTTTCTTTTGAATCGCTAATATAGGGTACACCTTGTTTTATTTATAGGCTTAATTTAAGGTGCGTACACACTGATGTGTATTTTGTAATAAAAAAGAAATAAACTCGCCATAAAGTATGGCCTGATCGAGATATACGGTGTGACAACGTTCATAATTCAAATCGGCGTGACAGGGCGCCTAGGTGTTGCGTTATAAAACACGAGGGAAGTGCTGTGGAAGGAAAAAGACACACGTTGTATAGTGATTTACAGCTTTAATTGCCCTTTTTTACATACGGCTACGTTTCAGTGGGAATTCAATGTAACCTTCAAAGAGAGCAAAACGCAAACTCGAACGCTCTCCCGACCTGACCGGGTGCTGTGATACTCTTTTTTTCCTCTTTAATGGCCAGTCCTCGTGAGGAATAAAAAGGAAGAGATATTTATGTGATATGGAAACTAAAACCTGAAAGGAAACGGGAGAAATTTACTTATTGCGTTAGCAATACAGGGTTAAAAAAAAAACGACTTGACCATTTTTTGAAGTTATAATTATTTTAGCGTGTAAAATCTAAATGTTAAATTTTAGCTGTTTGTAGCTTTAGTTTAGTGACTTAAATATAATACATGCGATGAATAAAACTTGTAGAAATATACTTTAACATTTTCTCTTGGCTTTATCCTTAGAGTGCTGCCATGTACACCAGGATTAACAAACTTAAATTAGACTAAAATTAGCAAGGTCAATTTATTAGACCACATTTGATACTTTATCCAAATCCAACAACGTACCCTTGTAACGGAGGGCACATAATATTATTTTTTCAAAGTAAGAAATGCATTATTGCTTAATTTTTTATGTAAAAACTACACATTTATTGTAATAATGACAGAAGAAGGCAATTTTTCGATTTACTTTAATAAACCATCCTGAACATAATAAACAATTTGTAACTGATGGAGATGTCAAATGTGATCTATTAAATTAGCTCTACAGAATTTTTTATTTACATTTAGTATATTACATACTACTCATTTTTTTCCTTTCAGGTTGAACGACGCAATGTGCTGAAGAGTGTCACAGTATAACACGAGTCGCGTAGCGGCTACTTGGTTCACCGTTGTAGAAAAGCTTCATCATTCATTTACGCGTGTACAAGGAGGCGCTGGCGGCCGGCATGGAGCCGCTAAGCGAGAACGGGCTTTGCCTGTCCGAGCTGGAGCTGCACGGCGGCCACCTGCACGAGTCGGTGGCGGCGTCCGTGGGCTCGGCCATCTCTAGTCTGATGGCACCATTACACCATGAGCCCCAGCACACGCCCCTACATCACGCCCCGCCGCTCCATCATGAACCTCTGGAGAAACTTAAACGTAAGTCATTTGTTTTTCATATCCTTTATATGAAGCAGTAAACGTCAATCGACCGTAATTCATAAAGAATTAGGTTTTTCATTTTGTTAATTCGAACCCTTGAAAATAAAAACACCAGAATTTAATGTTCACATTTAATTTTCAAAATGCTGAAATCGATTTGGAAAATCTTTATTACTAACTCAAAGTACGCTGAGTACCTTATAAAATTGATGTCTAAGAATCTAGATGGCACTGTCTCTGTGAGTCAAATATTTTTAAATTGTTCGCGAAGTTTTTGTTCGGTGCATCTGAGGAAAACTAACTATATGATTTCGTAAAAAGACTCTCAGCATAACCTATCCCCATCATCTTCCTCTAATCTTTACAACATGTAATTTGTTCTCTAATTATAATGTTCAATTGTCAGTAAAACAAATGGTAGAGTTCTGTCTACCAACCTGAACATATTTTTAGTTACATTTGTGTTCTTGCTTTGCTTTTTAAGTAATTGACGTTCTTACTATAACGATAAAACAAAAACACGAACATCCGGATTAACATAAAAATTAATTAATATAATTTATAAGTTAACGTTTTCTGTCATTACTTATCAGTAAGTGTTCCTGTAAGTGAAGTTTTGATTAAGATCAAATACATAGTAATATCAAAATATATTTCATACAAAATAATACTCTCCCAAGTGCGTGTTCTGTTAATGTATGAAATATTGCAGTTCAAATATTACTTTCTACTACATTTGTATTGCAGCATACATAGTCTACTCAACATTTGTATTGCAGCTCTCAGTTCATAATTTTATAAGGTACACTTAGATCAATCGTTCCTAGAAGTATAAATCTCTATTATAAATAGTTCAACTGATTTCTACTAGTTTAACTGTCTTAGAACGTTCTTCTTTGAATCTCAACGAAGTAAATCGGCACACCAGAGAAAGTTCTTTACCTTCTCACATTATGTAATCTTGTACCTTATAAGTTCTGAGTAAGTTTAGCTTATCATTACACATTATAAAACAAAATTCCCTGGCCGTCTGTCTGAACGCGGTAAACTCGTTAAGTGGTGATTCACGAGGCAGCCTTAGGTTTATTATTCATTAAAGATCTCTGTATATTGGCTGAAATATGACGATGATTTTTAAAGAAGACGTAAGGAGCTGGTGTACGATAGAATTAAATGTTGACGATCTGCTTCTGAGTCGTGCGAATACAGAACGAGTTGGTAGCGTGTAAATAAAACGGAGCAACCTCAGTATATCCTAAAAGCTAACGAATTATTTTAAGGACAATAATATTATCTCAACTTGCAATCAATTGTTTTGTCGATTTTTTTAAACCAAGAAAAAGTTTACCTTTTAAGTTTTGACGTTTTGTATACATGATCAAATGTTGACAAAGCAATAAATAGTACATATTTAGAAGAACAAATACGATTTTTTTTTATAAGAATATGAGAACTTTCTATAAAAGATAGTACTCGGAGCGTTTCCAATCTATTTGGTGTGTTGTCTTCATGAATACCGATAAGGATCTCTTTTATATTGGCAAATAAATCCCGTTTTAAACTCAACTGGGATAGTAAATAAAATAAAGGGGACTTTTCGTGTTTCATTTGACTGTCGTCGCGTCCCCAGAATACGATGTAGTCATTACGTTTCATTCACCCGTTTCATTTTTATTAAGATACGTTGCTTCGGAGAGATGGGATACTATAAAAACATTTACATTGTTACATCTTTGCGTCAAATTTAAATGTACATTTTTCATTCATATTGTATATGGTATGTTCATATTATATAATCATATTGTAATTTACTAGCTGTTGCCCACAACTTCGTCCGTGTGGAATTTAATATTGATGTATGTATATGTAAATACATACATATATCTGAGTGAAAAACGTTCCACGGAAACCGTACATTTTTTCAGGATAAAATCCTAAGCGATGTTCCAGATCATAAAATATCTCTGTGCCAAATTTTGTCCAGATCTGTCCAGGTGGTGTGGAGTTTCGTGGTGACAAATGTCCACCCAAACATTCGCATTTATAACATAATGTTATTTTTACCCTCCGTAATTTTTTGTAATAAATACTATCCTATATCCTTCCCAGTACCTTTAATGAAAATATGTGTACAAAATTTAATGATTAAAAAAAAAACACAAACACAACCTAACAAAGTGCATAACAAAAAAGAGACAGTTATCTTGAATTACGCCCATTTTTGC
>DWLR01000329.1:0-27919 GCA_018246295.1 Papilio alexanor hazarajatica
TTGTGCGGTAACGAAACCCAGCGGCAGGGATTGTTCCAAACAGTTCCTCGGAACACTCCCCATAGTATAGACGGTAACGGAATGGATTAATATACATCTTAATTGCATAGTATCGATAATCTGTGTCATAGATAAGTAACATCTATCGAGTCGAACGACTTCGTTACTTGGTGGGTAGGAAACAGGGATTGTAGTAATGCAACGGGCATAGATATTTCAGCAATTTCCGTTAGTAACGAACAAAAATTTCAGCAAGCGACTTCATTTTATGTGAACTCATCCAATCCTGAAAATGAAAGCTAGTAGCATTTGCATCTTTGTAGTATCATTTTATATTTCTACACATACCACTTTCGGAGGTTTTATTGTAAGATACTCGCAACAATATAAAATAGAACTTATACTCGACGAAATGGAATAAATTTACTACGCTACATTTTATTTTCCCCCACAAACACCTCTACGTATTTACGAGTACCTATGGAAATTTTATATAAAATGTAATATACGCTGAAATAAGCTTCAGTATCCGATATATAAAAGGTTCGCTTAAGTGTTCACGGTGGTTCTTTATGGGGCAGGGTGGTTACTTACATCGAGGAGTTAGGAGGTGCTTGTGTATGGATTCCTGAAAGCGTGTCACTATAAGCTCATTGTCTGGGGACGACGCATTGTATGTAAAGTATACTCGAGCCTTTTTTCTTTAAGTAACGAACACTTTGATACGATAGGGGCTGAATCGATGTTGCTATCAATTTATGTTAGCCTTGGTATATTAAATTAATTTCACAAATTGGAAGATTTTTTTGAATCTTAATTGAAAAAGTGAAACTTTATATAGGCAGTATTCGATAAATTGGAATGAAACAGAAAGTGAAATTTCATAAACATGTCACGTTCATGCACATTTCGTTACATATGGGAGAAGAAATATACGTTACGGTTACTTATTTGAATTATTAAAGTGGCTTGTCTTCTTGACTTCTACCTAAATAAAAAAACCGGTTTGGATTTCTTAATTAGGTCTATATCACGTGGTATTATAGCAAAGTTATAAATTCAATTAATAGATTACAATATATCACACCTACATTTCTTCTCCACTTTACAAATCTCCCGAAAATATAATACAGCTGTTAAAGGAAGCAGACGCATATTTGACAGCGCAGCCGACGTCAAAATCCAACCGAGCAAACAGTGTCTTATGTTCTTGACGGACATATCAGGATTGACAACAGACATAATGTACAGCAATGTACAGATAATAAAATGTTTTGTTGAAAATAAAATATCTGACAGTGGTAGAGTCCGCAACAATTACATCTGTTGCACGAATGGCCCGCTCGATCGGTGAACAGCGACCTCGCAGAAGACAGGCGTAAAGTAGAAGTATTCTGCGTTTCGTCTGAGGAGTGAGGTTCCGGAGGCCTAATTTTAGTCCTCTTACCTTTCCCACCCTTTTCTAATAAGGAAAGGATGGGAAGATAAGGAGGATGATTTGACGGAAAAGGGGATAGACAGCAAAAGGTAATGTTCATTTTTCTGTCTGTCTCCTTCTCTGTCTATTAAAGGTAGGCTACGCATCAGCAACTCGCAAATGCTTGTTGCAGATGCCTATGAGTAGCGGCCACTTAGGTGGCCGCTTACTCGTTTGCCACCTACTTGTATTAAAAAAAATGTCTGTTCGTCAAATTAATTAGACTTGTTGTGCAGCCAACATAACTACAATCCCTTAATAAGAACTTTACACATGTTCTCTGATATTTTATCTTGCGTCTTTTTCGTCCATATAAGACAAGCATCCAGTTATTCAAACAAAATAATTTTAGTTATATATTTGAATGAGGTACATCGTACTTGAACGAATAATTATTTCAAGAAAAATTTACGAGTACCACAAATGAAAAGGATTTCGAACGATTTCATTAACAACAAAGTCGCATTAAAATTAGGCTTCCGATTTAAAATTGGATAGCAGCAACGATTTACCTCATTAGCATGTTGTTAATTGCAAAATTAACTGATTACACGGTGCATACGATCTTCTTTTAATTAAAAATAACGTATTCGTATCGAATCGAATTCGTTTTACATTGACTTTTTTTCATGTTTTTACTTCATTACGAGCTTTTTAGATTTGAATTAACGAATCTTCCATTGAATTCAATTCCTCAAATTATGCTGTGTAATTTCCGCTTAAGAAACTACTTTTTCCTTTCAATTAGATCTACAACATTTCACATAATTAACACAGTCCACCCATTACACGAAGTTCATACAATGTAAGAAATTTGGACATAAAATCTTATTAGTGATTATCGCGTTGAAATGTAAAATAATAGGGCATTCTCTGATCTGGAATAAAATAAATGGACACTATCAAAACCCAATCCAAATGCAAGTATTTTAGCCAAAGAAAAATGCAGTAAAGGTATGCAAATCATCATAAAAATATCCGAACCCGAGCTGCGTATTTCTGTTGCACCATTTGATGCACCTTTGAAGGCGCCTGCCACCGATAGTCAAAAAACAGTAGAGGCCGTTACCATCATTTATTTAGCAACAGTGACTATATATAGGCGTATAAAGCACATACGGATTATTTTGTTGAGCTGGGAACTTAACTAATTATTTGTTACAGGTGTCGTTGGTTGGAAGATGCAAACAACATCGGTAAAAGAATTTTGAGCGACATCAGTGAGTATTTTTAGCGTAACGCAATAAAGTGACAATTTAGCGCTGGCCATTAAAAATGAGTATTAAACAGGTACCAGAAAAAAATGTAAATAACTACCTACTGCCGATATTTGTACCAAAATTAAAAATGATAAACTGGACACCCACGTCTTCAGATTCGATTACTACACATTGAATGTTGAATATTTCGATAACTCGAAAATAAAAGTAAATTCTACGCTTTTAAACCATAAATATTATTTAATCTAAAAATGTTAATATTATTAGTAAATATTAGTGGTACAACATGGGTACAAAATCACTGTTTGCGTTGAATAATAATCAGTTAGCCGTACCACTACCAGAGGTTGGCAATCATTTGCCAACCTCTGGTAGGAGATGGCACTGCGAGAAGTATATTATTTAAAATACTTAAATGATTTCACGTGTCCTCATTAATCGACTTCAGGAGGTTCTCAATTCACTAATATTATTTTATGTTTGTTACCTCAGAACTTCAACATATAAGAATTGAATTAAATATTTCTTTTGTTGAAAAGGGAATATACGGAAGTGAGTGCCATTTAATTTTAAATATAATTGAATGTAAAGGTTACAAAGGTATAACGAATATGTACAAATTGGTCGATTAAACAAGCCCGGTTTGGGATTAATGGATTTGTAATGAAATAAATTTGTAAATGACAATTAGTTGTAAATATGTATTTTTTTTAATAAATATTTTGAAAGCTTTGTTTGTCCATCATTGTAGTAAACTTTGGGTAAAACACAAATCGGCATAGTAAAGAACTCAGTCTTGTATAATAGTTTAATATAAATAATTTATGGTATTTTGGGACTATAAACAATGTAAGAAAAAATCGTTTATACTCCTCCCAAAAACAAAAATATAAAAGCTGAAAAGAAGTACTTTAATAATTACAGTAAATGCATTAACGAAAAATTTTAAAGTTTTGTCGGCGTAAAATACGGCTTCAAATAATTGCTGAAATTATAAAGAGAGCGGAGGATGGAATTAAAGAGTACCGCGCGTAATGTGGGGTGAGAGAGCGCCACGGTACGTTTACAACACGATAATTTTTCCCTTCTAGACTGCTGCGAATGCGTCAAGTCATAGTATCCTCTTAATGGACGTCAAATTACACAAGAACAAAAAAATCCATCTCACAACCCTAATTCAATTTAAATTTTTCATTCACTTTTACATATAACACACACACACACACGTGCGTGCGTGCGTGCGTGCGTGCGTGCGTGCGTGCGTGCGTGCGTGTGTATATATAACCTATATACAACATATCTATACCTAGTCAGATAATTATTTATTGTAATTTATTGTGATTTTATGTCAATTACACTAATTTTATTCATTTCATTTATCCATTCCAAATATATTCGTAAACTTTGTCGTCTAATAATTGGACAGCTGTGGTAGAAACCTTGGGGATATACAATCATCCTATTTCACAATTAAACAACATCACGAAAATTAAAGGCTTTATTCAAACCGTCCTCGTTGGGAACGTATCTCATTATGTGCGATGAAATAAATTGGAGGCAGATTATTTGTCAAACACTCTGGACCCTAGCCGGATCCGCTTCGATTCAATTTGGACCAAATTTAATTGCAATCGAAACGGCTGAGTGACGTGAAACCCGGCCGTCGAGATTATGCCTTATGACGTTGACAACACTCCCACTCGATCTATGATTTGATTTGATTAAAAAGCTCATATCCCTTGTTTTGTTGGGTTAATTATATTTTCATTGATATGTAATATGATATAGCCACTTCAGATTTTGATATACAACATGTCATATAATTTTAAAAATTAATTAAATAAAGCTCCTTTTGAATTTGTGAAAATACTATATGTAATAAACTCCGTAAAACCTTTTACATCTTAGTCGTGTGGATACGTTGGAAAATAGCTTAAGCGATAAGGTCAATATTAAATCAACATTCTTTTGCTGTCTCCTGTAAAATGCTTGTAGAGAACTAAATTATTGAATTTTGAACCTTATCAATCACAAACATCAGTGTTCTCTAAAAGAATATTTGCAATTGGTAATGAATTAGGAGTAGTTGTTATAATGCCATTTCGATATTTTTTATTAGATTTTTTGCAGAGGCATATATACGTGCAATGAAAAATTTACTAAAGAAAGTAATTGGTGTATTTGTTAAATACTTATATTGCAATTTGTTTTCGAAATTTACGAAATAAAAGCGTTTGCATATTTGTTATAAAATTCAAAATGTTTAAATAAGTAACGATGGGCGTATTTTCCATAACAAACCACTTATTTCTTCGAAGTTGGCTTGGGTTTTTTCGTTCATTATGCGGACGAATTTTTTTCACAAAGACGTAAAAGTTTTTTGTGCGGCCGCAAGAGCTTTGAAAGTCGACCACAAGATTTTTTCACATTTAATGAACATTAAAAATCTCATTAACACAACCCTTTAGGTAACAAGATTTGTCAGTGTATTTTATTCTTATGAAATTAACTTTGAAGATTTATTTGTATATATATATATATATATATATACTTTTTTTTTTTTTTTTTAAAACAAAAAAAACTTATAACACCCGTTGTGTTATAATTTAAACGTGTAGTTTATCTACTCATATGTTTGTGGTATCGTAGTTACCAAACGAATGGCACTCCACACATTGGTGGTTTTTTTAAACAATGCTTTACAGGATACAAGGAAAAAGTTCTCGTAAATAAAAACGTCTGATATAGATTTTTGATGTTTAATGGATCTTACCCGAAAAGAAGGAAAATTATGAAAATTACTCTCACTTTATAATACACTGTACGCATTAAACATCCTTTTGTCATCTTGGTGATCGCAATATGTTCCACCGTACTAAGAAAAGGACGCTGCTGCACTTCCTCCGGTCGTCTTTACATCCAGACTCATGACAAACAGACATGTTCATGCATACAAAAATGTTTGTCTTGTGTGGGAATCGAACCTACGACCTGCGGCGTAAAAGGCAAATGTCTTGCCACTGCGCCAACCGTTCAGTCCAACATAAATAAGTGTGTCAGAATGTTGACCTACGGTTCTGTATAAAGACTTAGTTCGAGATTAAGTGACACAGCTGTAATTAATCTTCCCTTTTCTCAATCTGCTGCAAAACTATTCTTTTGGTATTTTACACAACACATTTTGTCTAGTGTACTCGAGAACTATTTGATTCCAAAGTCATCGAACTAATAAAATTATCACTATCTTCTATTTCTTTTGATTCGGATTTAAACTTTTTCTCTAAACTTTTAAAGTCTATTAAACATGTGTGTAACAAATAAATACTTTATATTTTCCTACCAGGTGTCCGAAGATCAAATACGATGTGCCTTTGCAGACGAATATTAAATGGACGCGGAAACGAGATGTTTATCGGGTAACTATAACACATCATCATAGTATAGAAACATAACAAAAATTCTAATAAGAAGCGTGAGTTAGTAATTAATACAATGTATAAAATTTATATGAAAGACGAAACTTTCCCATCTAACATTTAGCATGTTAGATGGATAAGTTCGTACATTTAATTACCATCGTGTCGTATTACGTTCGTCGTAAAAAAATCCTTCGACATTTATGTTTGTACAATATTTCACAATGTAATGCTACAGTACATAATTTTTAAACACTCACTTAAACTTTTCTTATTTACAGCACAAGTTCGACCATTAAAGTCGCCCAAGTTGTTGGCGCAACTCAAAATATGAGTAAGTATCCGGACGCGGCGGTTACTGAAAAATTTCCGTTGAAATAAATATTAATTCTGTTACGGCGAAATGGGCTTGGTGGCTATTGTGTGCAAGACCTATATTTGTATGGATAAATGAAGTTGTTTTACAATAGTGGTATGTGTTAGGTTTGCGGAAACTACTGGAAACGGGTGGCATTAAGTGCAGTGCGAGTCAATAGCGATGTATTTTTAACTTGATTAAAATAGAAGCAGCTTATTGTTCTTCAGTCCAACATATACATATCTATATGCTCGTTTCGTTGTAACAACCAGTAGCTGGAACCAGTAGCTAACGGCTGGACTGATTTTGAAGAGTGAGTCGCCATTCGAATTGTATTCTTCCGCGGAATGTCATTTACATACAAACAGTCGGGCTTAGTGGCTTTTAAATTGCTTGTTTAAATACTAATCGATGAAATGAACAAGACGTTTACCTGATGCTTAATGACATGTCTACTGTGCGAGTGGTTGGTGCATTAATCTAACTAGTTCAAGCCGCTCTTCAAACTGGAGAGATGTATCTATCATTCATATATCACACTGAACTACACTTGGATGCGGTAGCTTTTTATCAACGACTTCTACGGCCACTTTAATGTCAACCGTGGTAATAATTAAACAAATCTGGTTTTTAATCTCCTGGTAACATAATTACGTTATTTGATATTTCTTATATAGGTTTTTTACTTCAATTTAAGACTTTTATATATCTATTTTTATCATTTTGCATATCCAAATGATTTACAAAATTGCAAATTCGAAGTTAATAAACCAATCACATGCACATATAATTACAACTAATGCATATAGATTCGTATATCACAGAACTAGAACCCCCCCCCCCCCCAAGATAGATAAATTTTTGTGGGTTATTAGAATTACCTGTAGAAGTTGTACTTATAGACTATAACTCTAAAGGCGAAGAAACAGAAAAAGATATTGAGTAAAATAGTTAGTTAAACATGTCATCAATTTCATCGGTTTGTTGATAAAATGTTAAACAATTTTAAAATGTTAAATAGCCAACGATTACGAACACAATGGAACACTAGTGACACCGTAATCACATTATTTTTCGCAAGCGGAACGAGTAAAGAAAAATGTAAAAGAGTAATGTGTTATTCGTTTGGTAGAATAAATAACCTTTGTTATTCGTGTGCGTAAGGAGAAAATAACAGTGTACCATTTATCTCGGTGGAAAAATACGACAAATTACCGGCCTAATTCGTTCCATTAGGCGGTAATGTCGCCTAATAAAACATTCTGTTTGTCCGGCATCAAACACAATGGAGGGCGTCGAACGCGGCTGGGACGCAGCAATTTCGCGTCGCTTAGTCTCCATTGCCAGCTCCCGTGGTTATGGAAAAAATGCCAGAAGAATACCGAGACGTTTGCTCGTTTTCTATTGTTCAACGCGCTGACATATCGGTTCAGTCGAGTCAACGAAGGTAGTTTATGGAATAATGAATATGTTTTATGTAAAAAAGCATCTTTGTAGGTTATACATTTAAATAAAAATATAATGGTAAGCGTGTTTATCATAATAATTTCGTTGTGGTTGTGGTTTCCTAAATTATCTATTGATAAGGATTTATACAATTCATTCTATCAGATTCGTTTTCGTATGTAGTTGCAATTAGTGCCGATTAGCGAGATTATCATAAATTATATTTTAAGACAGATACTACATATTTTTAAATGATCAAGAAACTATTTTATTTTATGAAAGTACACATAACAAGTTATAGTCATTACATACTTGTGGATAGACACAGTACTTAAAAGCTAGATTATAGACCAAAATGTGTGTACACAACATGACAAATTAGAAATATGCAATCTGTTAAAGTGTAATATTTAGTACTTGATAATATCGCTCGTATGTAGTTATTAAGTCTAAACTAAAAGAAGAAACCAGTAAAAATAAATACAACCAAAGTAACGTAATTTTGTTGAGACCTCTTTTCTCAACATTTAGAACTGAAGATGTCCAGATCATTTAATAAGCTGTTATAGAGACGTCGCATTCTTACAAAAGGGTTGTAATAGGAAGTATTATTTTTGAACGTTCTATTTAATATGAATATTCGATAAATTCAATACTAAGTGGTTTCCTGGGGTTTAGTATAGTTCTAAAAATTAAATACTTGTATTTACAAAAAAAAAACTTTCGAAAATATGAGGACACAATCAATTTTTGTACCCTTGATACTCTTTTTTAATAATAATATTGTGCATGTACGAAACAAACAATTTGCTTACATCAGTATTCCCCCTACAAGAATACAAACCTTTCATTTCCATCCCGTTTATGAGTTTCTACGGCTGTCAAAGGCGAACATATTGCTCTCTCGAGCTCGTATTTGAGAAACAAGAGTGTAATTCCCGCAGGTTTTGTCTTGCGGCAACACACGCTGCAGAATGGAAAGACGCCCGCATTCAAAGCGACTTGCTGCATTTTTAAAATTTCCACATACACATACTGGCCAAATTGTGAAGGATAAAGTTATGCTGTTGTATGACCGACAGAACAGAATTTTCATTCTTTAACAGTACTCTTTTATCTATTCAATGAATTTATAAATGTCGTCTGTACTGTTTTGAAACCTAGATTTGATTACTTAAATTATTCTAGTATTTGACATAAACTCGAATGATAAGAGAGAATGAGATATAGTAGTAGTATATAGATATAGTAGAACCTAGTATTCAGATCACGTGGTTCTACTTACAGAGATACCGCACGGTAAGCGTGTGTTAAATCAAACGTTTTCGCAGCGATTGAGTTTAATTTTAGCTTAAACACCACTTGTATAATTTTGCTTATATTTTACTTTTCGCTAAAATTGTACATTAAACGATACTATATTATTAAGATAAAAAAGATGACTTAATGAGGCGTTGAAATAAACACGAACGACCATTTAAGGGTATTTTATAAAAGAATTGTAAAACTATCACCTGCACGAGATATAGCAAACCACTACCCATCAATGTGCATGTGCTTTTTTAATTAAGACATTTTCCTACGTGAGCAGAATACGCGACATGGGCCGACGCCATACTTCGTGACGCTGCTACACAATACATAAACTATTTGACAGTTTCGTGCGTCGCGTCGCTTTGTCGCGTTTGTCGCTCACGTACTTCAACGCGTCATGGAAGAATCATGATCTATCGATATGAAATTTGAATTATTGCGCGGACCAAGTTTATTTTTGGGATACTTATTGACAACACGTTTTAATTGACGATCGCTAAAACCCTTTTCAACCAACTACAAAAAAGGGACAAGTTCTCAATATGCTTGTATTTGATTTTTATGTTTGTTACCTCAGTACATTGACATTTAAAAAACGATTTCATTTTTCATTTGATGGAAAGTGCGACATTTTCTAGGGGGTCCCATTTAATTTTAAATATATAATAATAAGTAAAATAATATATAAATGACTTATAAATTAAATATTATACATTTGAAGTCGGTTTTAGTTTTAATTAAAATTTTCAAAGATTATTTTTTTTTTTTAAATAGTAGTTATATTATTCTTCAACAAACCTGTTGTAATTCATAAAGCTCGCTTTTTAAACAACGTATCAACTGCCTTGTCTTGAACAAGCGTACGATCCTAGAGCCGTTGTGTAGTCGGGAACAGAGCAGGTACAAAGTCGCATTACGCGGCATTCGCAATGCTTTGAGGGGATGAGACATTGCGATTCATTCTCGCATTCATAAGGAAGACTGTAATTTTACAGCGCTTTGTCTACACCCCGCGCGGGTCGACGGCTCGCAGAGAAGTATGCGCATTCAGAAAGAACCCTTTTTATTTTTTTAAATGCTACGATTAAACTGCGACTGCGGAGCGTATGCGTGAATAGACGATAAAACCACAATAACAAGTTGAAGCGGATATGAAGTGACATGTTATAAAAGTAAAGTTGATAATTCGTCTGTGTCAAATTATGGAACCTTTGGATCATTTCCTTACGCAGTAATGACTTTTGTTAATTAGTTTACGATAGAGTCCCTATCCAATAAGGGTCGTAAGATTTAGTTAGAGTTCGGAAAAAATGGAATGACTGATTACTATATTTCAAATAATTGTCATAATTTTCTTATCAAAGCGTAAAAAATAACATTTAAGGTTTTGTTTAAATAATTAAATTTAATTAACAGTCAAATAAGATGTTGAAAAAAAAATACATTGTTTGGACTATGTATATGATTTTTTTTTCTGTTCCAAATTAAAGGGATTTTACTGTCGAAATCATTTGTAACAGTTTTTATTTCGCAGCGAAAATTGTTTAAATATCGTATGGCCTTATTTCTATAGAGCGTGACTGGGTCAGTGCACTGTTCGAAAGTTCACAGTATTGATTTTATTGCGCACGCCCAAAAATATAAATGCTATCTATCCCGCGCTAAAGTGCCGCTTGATTTCATACACGAGTCAAAAATTTACGCTGCTGTATTAAATTACGTAACAAATGTGGTCCATCGACAGACCGGTTGGCGCGGTTGCTAAAATGCTTATCTTTCACGCCGCAGGTCGTGGGTTCGATTTCCGCCCAGGACAAAAAATTGAGTGCATGAACATGTCTGTTTATCTTGAGTCTGGGAATAATTATCTATGTACGTATTAACAAAAGAAAAGAAGTAATGATGTAGTATATCAGTTATCTGGTTTCCATAGCACAAGCTCTGCTTAGTTTTGAATCAGAAGGCCATGTGTAAATAACGTCCTAGAACATTATTATTATATTGCATTGTTAGCCTTTTTTTAGAGAGAATTAAATAAAGAAAAGTATATACAAAAAAAAACTAATTATTTCAATCTGAATTTATCCAAGTAAATTCGTATAACATATTTTAAAAACTTCTTTCCTTTTAGGTCTTATCAAACAGAAGTCCAGGCAGAAAAGAATCGCTTTAAAAAGCATTCCAATAGAGAAGTCGTTCCATTTAAACGGAGGGTAAGTTTAAGCATTGCTCACATTTATTTTTCCATCGCTAAGGAGAGTTTTCGTAACTTTATACCTTTTAACTGCCACAAAATTTCTCTAAAACTATGTATATGCTTACTATTTTATGCACCAGTAATTTTAACACTATACTTCAAATTTAAAAAATAAGTTTACTCTATAAACGGCTTTAGAAGATTGAAGTCTTAGTATTAATTATTTATGTAATAATATTTACAGATTTTTAAAGTATTTCTAATGTCTAAGCCTCGGATCAGGTTGTCCTAATGAGCAAATTCAGAATCAAATCTAATATAAAACCTATCCATTTCTGAAACGTTTATAAAAAAATTATAATTAAGATCATTAGAACTAAAAGAGTTGCTAATGGTAATTATAGTAATTTTCCACTACATAAACAGTTTATGACTTTAATGTGGACAAGTAAACTTTCAAAAATCTTAAACAATGCGGAAAAGGCTGATATATAATTTACGAGTACATCATATAATATCGCAGGTCACTATATGCGATTTATCAGAAGCGTAGACGACCCCATTACGTAATTACTTCAGACTCGACGCCGCTGGGGCGACGAACCCGACTCGACTTTGACCCACTTCTTAGTTTAATTTCGCGTCTCACCCCAGTAGACAATATAACGTGTAGCTACTGGCTGTGAACGGCACCTGTTGTATACAGAATACATTTCAGTTTGCACCATAATAACAGTTTTATGAAATAAGCAAAAGAAATCAATCAAGCCATCAATTATTTAAAAAATAATAAACGACCGAGTTACATGCCAATAGTTATATGCCAAATTATTTTAGGCAATTATTTTTTTATTGTTTAATTCACAAACGTAAAAAAGTTCTTATTTTCTAAAAAAAAATGACAACACTTAATACACATATATTGTTGGTGTATACGCTTAACCTAATTTATTACAATTCGACAACCCCCAATTTTTATTCTCATTAAAACAAGACTTAATATAGCGTATACAGACGTGCCATTATAAAAACATGGAGTCTTTTCTTTGCCCGTGTTCTGTTGATTTATTCAACCCTTTGCGCACGTTTCAAATCATAGGTAATGGAAGAAAAACATTACAAGTAGCAAACATATGTATATACATACTTTTAGTGCACTTCAAAGCAGAGAAATATAAATATTTCAGTAAACCGTCTTTTTAATGGTTATATGATGTTGTCATGCTTACATCTAGCTACTTGCTACTTCTGGGGAGAAATATACAATTTTATATCTACCGTTTAATGCGAGAACGTTGTGCAGAAAACCTGGGCAATAGAGAAATTAAGTTATATAATTAATAACTAAATTATTTTGTAAATGCTATGTGTATGTACCAAATTAATTGATTGATTAATGGAAATAAAGTTGAAGAGTATATTTCGTGACGTCGTTATTCAAATATCGTCACCTCGGCCCGCCCCGCCTTCGCTGTTGCCTGTATTCTACGTTTCAAACTACGCCATGTTTAAATGTTCCAACATCGAACTTTTCGCATTAACAAACAGCTTACGTCTGTAATTTCACTTAAGCTGAGACTTTGTTTTATTTACTAGACATTTTCGCTCATTCAACTACTTTGCTGCTTTTAATTGATGTGTTTATGCGGGAATGTTTATGATATTACTGGGATATATAAACGTTTCTCACAGTTTTAAAACATGGATATAAATAAAAATAATGAGTGATATATATATACTCGATACAAATACATACGTTTATAGGCAGCGGCAATAACTTAACATAGGCTAACTTAGACATGAAGGTCTTTTATCGAAAGTAATCGAGTAAGCGTTTATGTAAGTAAGCAAGTAAGCATGTAAACAAATAAGCAAAGATACTTGTCTGTAAGCGTACGTTTTGAAACGTATATTTATACCTAAAAATGTTTTAACTTTAATAAAATTTCTATTCGACAATAACGCCGTAAATTGTTCTATTTTTAAATCAAATCATTTTAATATTCATCGCAAAGGTAAACAGTACTTTCATAAGTGGACCCCACTACAAAAGAAGTTTGAAGAATGCGCTATTATAAAAACTGAAGCGTGACTTGCGAGAGAGGAACGCTGTATTGAAAATTCTGAAATTATATGATTTTTTTTTATAAAAACTTTTAGCATAGCCATGCTTATAAAAGCTGAACTTTCAATAAGTCAAGGAACGCTATTGTAAACGTTCGTGAGATAGTTAATGAAGTATACGGCTATAGTCTGAGAAGGGATTGTAATACTCTAAAGTTAACTGGACCTTGCAACCGACTATACATTGCTTTGAACGCTTTGTTAGCGTCGGATAATTTATTTACTTCGCCAAGTCCCAGTCTTCCCGATAAAAAATTAATTTAAAATAAAATTATATCATCGAGATCGATTCATAGTTTGGAGAAAGATCCACTTTAGCACCTTGCTGATTGTAAGCACAACTCAATCAATTAAGTTTGAAAACCACATATTATGATGTCTAAATTAAGTAAAATTAAAAATTGTTTCTGTCATTATGAGTCAAGATAATCATAATCATCAGAAAAGACATACAACATACACCGAGATAAATAAAGCAACTCTTTTATTTACACACCCTAAGGGGTGTAATTGTTACGGCCCCTTCCCTTTTTTCTTTCCCGAGTACCTACAGCTGTTAACTTTGTTGTACATCAAAACAAATGTTTTAAATTAGATCCCTTTATTTTAACAAGAAACATTTTTTACCTCGCTTAAGGTACGTTTCCACTAAAATTAAGCGGAAATATAATTTGTCAAAGACCAACCGTATTATTTAAAATGTAGTTTATTATAATCATAGAAATAATTCCATGTTGATTTTTGTAAGTGAAATACTAGTTAATTAATCTACACTGGAATATACAATCGAGACATAAGGGATGAAACGAGACAACAATAAAGTGATGTGATGTGATAATAATAAAGTGATTCTACGAAGTACACTACCAGATTTAATGAGCAAATGAGTCGCCTTTTTCTACCTCGAAATAATATCTAACGTAAACGTTTCACACCTTATCATATTTTACATTTTCTAACCACGCTCGGTTACATTTATCTCCGTTTTATATCCGTAGAAGCCCACCTTTAGACACGTCTAATCGGTGGTATTACTGTAGCTTCGAATGAAACGTACTTTTATTCGGCAGGTCGTACGACTGCTTTCTGTTCCGAGCCGATGCGTCCGACTGTGCTGCTCAAAGTGACAAAGGTATGTATACTTTGAACACTCGACTTATTATCGCTTTGAAGGCGCTCGAAGTCGACAACATAATTGTATTTCATTATACTTTTTATAATATCATATAATTTACACAAATAAAATTTAAAAGTGATAAATCTGTATTCACTATGGCTTGAGTGAGTTTGTCTCAACGATAAGGACTCTGTGTTGCTAACCACCATCGTTCAGCCACCTCTCCCAAAATTTAACCGGATTTTATTCTTAAGATTTATCCATCGTAAAAATGATAAGTGTATACGAAGGGGAAAGGAATTGACTTCTGTGATGAAGATGGATAGGAAAAGGAAATATGCATTTTCTGTTTATCCTCTCCTCTGTCCATTAAAGGTAGGCAAAGCACATACAACTTATAAGCTTTGCAGATACAACAATAACTTTTAATTTACGCCTTTATTCTCTGAAGTGGTTATTCCTCGATCGAGATCGAGCTACTGGTATTTTTGACTGTACCACAGTTAATCGTATTGTAATATAATATTATCGTAAAGCTTCATAAATTCTCATTGTATTTTACTTAAGTATATATTGTATTAGTATTAGTATGTTCTTTATATTAGCGAGTATGCGTAAATGTATGGATATAGAAGAAGCGAGAGAGGTACTCCAGGATCGCGTCGAGTGGATATCCGTAATCTCTGCCTACCCCTAAAGGTTAAGGGCGTGAGTGTTATGTTAATATCATCATGAACATTCTTTGGTTGTACATTTTTTTAATACTGGCTAAGCGTATACTTTAATTAAAACATTAAGAATAAAAAAATCCATTAATAAATATACTGCAACGCAAACCCTCCACATAAAGAGTAATAAACGTTCCGTTTAAAAAGGTTCTGGCGCAAAAGCGTTAAAAATATGAAGCGTTAAAAACTGCAAACAGCCCAGCGAGTCGGCACTCTGAAAAATATCTTGGAGTTCATAACGGCAGGGATAATATATATAATGGTTAGTTATTCCGTACAGAAAAGCCACGCTTAAGAAATGGGAGCTACATTTCATAATTCTCGATTTGCGTTTATAATTTACTAGCAGAAGTTTGCGACTTATACCGCCTGGAAGAAATGAGAAGCATATTTTTCCATGGTTGTCTCTATCATCAGTCCACTTCCAGTTTTTAACTTATAAATCTTATATCCAACTTAAAAATTGGTACGTCCCATGCCCACACTTAATTTCATTGATGGTGTCTCCATACTCATGCGAATTTTTTCTCTACATGAATCGAGCGATAGGCATAGAAATATACGACGATTATTAATAACATCAATCACAAAGAAACGATGAAATACAATACACGAGTATAAAATAATAAAAGACTACGTACTCAGAAAAATTTCAATTCAATCCCGCATTATTACGATCATCCTGAGCGGAATAATACACAGACGGGGCCCATTACGACCGCCAGTTAAACGAACACGTGTTATCTATAGTACAACACGTAACCTTTTCACCTTCCTATATTAATATTATATTTATTTCTACATACGATATTAGTATGTCTACTCGCAAATGGCCAAAATGGGCTTCTCCTGGCCCACGAAGGAACAAATATATTGCGTTTTTCTCCTTCATTTTCTCACAAGGTATTTTATTGCTTTGGGGTCGCTCATAAATTCCGTACTCACTCAGAGAGAAAAATAAAGCCTCTGTTCGGCTGCTAGCAAATTGTTGCGAGAAATTTCTTATTAGTCTTTCTTAGAGCAAACTGTATTGTACATGTGCTCGTTTTGGTTTATTATTTAAAGAATTCGTTAACTATAATCTGTAATTAATGTGTTGGCGAGATATGCTATTTATGTGGGGAGCTGTTAGCGCATGTAAATAAGTGCGTTTTCTACGCGTAACAGAAATTGCTATTTCTGGCTTCTGCGTGTTTTCAAAAAATCATATTTCTTTCCACGTTGCCGGTTCCACCCACGTTTCTTTAGGCAATAAAGTATATTCACTTTTTACATGCTAGGATTTAATTTATCTAATCAAAACTGCAAGCTTGGATTCAAACGCTAAATGAGATGCTATCAACAAACTGAGTATGAAATGAATGGATATTACAATATCATGTTGGATAATTGTTTACTTCTATACACTACCATAGTAAATACCCTCGTTAAGTAAACTGGGTATAGTTGACTTCGATACATTTTTCGTTGTTCTCGCAACAAGCCCGTCTTTAGATCAAGGACCTTAAAGTTCGAAACAGGGGCAATCAATTGGCCGCAGATCTTTGATACGGCAGCCTCGGCTCGGTCTGTATAGTGGAACTTTTCAGAGCTATCTGGAATTTCTAATTAAAGCAGCAGAGTGTCCGGACATCGGCGCAGATACGGCCCGAAGTGGTGAGCCTTAATCAAAACCTTTGAAAGTGGTTGAAAAAATTGCAAAAAAAGAAATCTGAATCTTCCGGTATGAAACTGTCTATAATAACTTGCCGTGACTGTAGCGCGACTAATTATCAAAGTTTTCTATTATTCAATAAGCCTTATATCAATGACATTTTACGACTCGAAGTTCGTTTTATTTTTGCTCTTGAAGTGCGAAACTCTTGCGCGTTTGAAAACTTAGCAGCTTGTGAATAATAAAGAAAAAAATCAACAGCCCAATCTTATGTTTGGAAGCAAAGAATAAGGAATTTAATAAAATAATAAAAATTGTAGAATCACGGCTCAATATTTTCACTTCATAATGCCCGGATCCCAAGATTGCTGCCGATTCAACTCTTCGCAGGTTTATTTATAGCCATATTATAATATTTGAAATCATATTTATAACCGTATTATAATGTGTAACTTGTTCTTACAACGAATCTTAAGTTGGAAGGGTCGTGCCATTTCACTTATAAATCATTGGTCCCTTCTAGCTCGTTTTACTTTGAACTTTCAATAATTGAAAAACATTAATTATATTGATTGAAAATCAATGGGATAATTTGGAGAATCCTATTATAAAGAAAATTCGCCTAAAATGTATAAATCTTTGTATAGCGAACGACAAAGCTATACTATGGTCCCTAGTGTCGCCGCTTTGTGACGTCATAGTACTTAGATCTCATGTTATTGCCCGGGTTTACAACTCTTCCACAATATCGTTACTACTGCGATGATATCTCAAACTGAGCGAAAGCGACGCGCAGTGCTTCCCAGTGTTTTGCACTTCAAATATCAAATCCGATATCATATATTATTGAACGTGAGTCTAGTTTGTTTCTTTTTCTGATAAAAAAAATAGATATTATATCTGCTACAGCTATAAAACACAAAAGGGCAAAGCGATATAAAAAAGTCATTCGAACAAAATTCGTGCAATAAAATCATCCTTTAAACGATCATATTAAATTTATTGAAGCTGCTATTACGAACAATAAATCTAGCGCAACAAAACATATTAACATCGAACATTGTTTCAACTATATTCGAGTACAAACCAACGACAAAATATCGTACGATTAATGAAAAAAAAAATTAACAAAACTAGTCACACTTTTAACCGACTTCAAAAAAAAAAGAAGTATGTTACCAATTTGTTTGTGTTTTTTTATCTCAGAACATTGTCATTTATACTGAACTGATTATAAAAAAAAATTGGAAAGGGGACATTCGCAAGTGGGTCCCATTTAACCTTGGGTTCTGAAAATTGACATATTTGTAGATTTAAGACAAGTCTTGTTTGGGTTTAATTTATTTTAATGGAATTACTGTGGCTATAAGTGACTTACGAATAACATTATATAACTTTGATTTCCGTTTTATTTTTGTTCAAAAAAAATTAAAATGATTATTGTGACTGATGGTGACAGTTTAATTTAAGAAAGTTATAACAATTTACTTCTTTATGAGTAGCTTAGCTTAAGTGCTCTCGGTAGGTGTTATGGTTAGTGGTGTAGAGACAACTTACGCTGGAAGTTTACTTATATAATAACCCCGGTAATATTTATTGTAGCAGAATAACATAGCTAGTCCGATGTTACGGGATGTTTCAATATTACTCGATAATAATAAAAATATAGGCATCCTTATTTCTGGGTAAGATAGCTGTTGCTATGATAGAATAATGTGAATCAGTTCATAAATTTTACTGTAAATAACAAACAACTAAATCTTTACTTTTTATCATATTAAAAATTAACAAAAAAACGTGATTTTTTACACTTTTTTTTTTTCAATATTTGTACTCTCGTTTAATTCGTCTGCTATGATAATTTTTGTTTTGCTTAACCAGTTTCAATCAATTCCAGTTTGATGACAAAGAATTTGAGATATAAGACATTTTGATAAAATCAATTTGTACAAATTGTTTATCTGTTTTTGACTTTGTTTTACTATTCATTTATTTAGAAGTTTATTTTTATATTTTTTCACCACCACCCTCAAATAAACCAACAAAAGGAGGTTTACGCTAACAATTTTTGCTTAGGCAAATGTGGTAGGTACTGTATATACACTGACCTAAAAACGTACGATCGGCTGCGGAATTTTTATGCTTAGTCACAGACGGTCGGCAGCAATAGCTCCGAACATATGAACTGGAATACCTAAAGGAATATTGCAGATTCTCGAGGCGCGGTTGTAAAACAACAAGCTTGCTATTGCCAAGATTTTTATCCTACTTTAAATTCGCATCTAGTTATATAAACTAGTGAGCCTATAGACTTACCATTTTAGGGTTTATCTTTCCTTACCGCTATAGGGGTTTATATACCCAAGTATAGAACCGAATTTTCGATATGGAGAAAGGACATAATTAAGAAAGACATAAATGAGAATTAGGGTTAAAAAATTTGGTTAAATAATGACAGAACTAAATCTATTTCAAGGCAATAATTGTTTCCTTTGGATAAATTTAGTATTTAAATTGAACTGATTCGTAGCCGGAGCATACTAAGGCGTTTCCAAAATTAAGTATCATTTCAATGACTTTAAAGGTTAGCTGACTTTAAGACATAATTTGAAATGTTTTTTTTTATCTTTGATGTAATACTGAAGTCAGACAATAATAAATTATTTCGTTGAATAATATGTATAAAATAATCTATATCAAATAAGCCATAAAACAACTTCTCAATTACTCCTATTTCATACTGTTCAGCCGTATCAGAGGCCAATTTTTCGGGCCGATTACAGAACAAGCTGGAGCAGTTACTTTACCAAAAGGAAACTTTCTAAATTGGAATAGTTCACCGGATATTTCCCGCTTTGGCATCCATCTTTGTGGAGGCGTACTCCTTCGCGGGGTGGGGAAAGGGAGGCAGAATTGTTGTATTTTTTCTTTACGTTAAGATCAAAGTTCGTTTTATGAAAGGTCTATTATATCGGAGCTTTCAAAGAAATTTTGACCTTAAATTAAAACTGGTATACGGCATAAAATTGTTCAAGAAAGGGGTTTAATGTGTAATACAAAAAGCGTACAATGTTACATGTTAAAAATATTCTGTTCATCCTATATATATAAACGATAAACTAATAAATATAAATAATATATACATAAATTATTAATATATAAAAATTCTCACCAGGCCGCATTCCCTCGGCAAGAGAAACAAAACGGCTTTAGGGAAAACGGAAACAAACTGACCGGCAATCCGAGCGATTTCGAGAAGCACCGCTTTCTGCATCTGAGCTCGGAGCACACCGTCCCTGAGTCCCACTCGCCTCAGATGTCCAGAGAGGCTGACATTATATATATTATTTGAGTGCATATTGAAATGTATAGCTCTCTTGATAATTCTCTATCCATTGCAATTCTTTTCACTCATGTAACGAAATTCGCCATTATCCATACGCTACGTTTATGTATGTTCTTTATGCTACATTAAAATGTCATACATTTTAAAACATCACAAATAGTACAAACGAAAAGCTTACTACTTTTTATATAAGAATGTCTGTAATAAACAGTCTGTCATTTAAGTTACCGATATCTGCAATAAACATTTACGAGTTGCAGACGCGTTGCCTACTTTTAATAGACATTGACAGACAAGGGGATAGACACATTGACAGAAAATTGACATTTCCTTCTAATATCTATCCCCTTCCCCGTCAAACCCTCTTTCCCTTCCTACCCTTTTCTTATTAGAAAAGGGGGGAAGGAGGAAGAAGACCTAAGTTACGTTTTTGCGTTTTTTCTAAGTGAGCGAAGAAAAAGGGCGAGAATACAATGCAGTGCAAAATATCACGAGACCTGAGTCCGAAGACGTCACAGCGGCGTTCTTGTACAGCTAGTACACTGATGCACAAACAGTTCGCACCGTAAAACAGTTCATAGGAATTATAATTTTGTTAATAAACTAATTAAAATAACGGCTTAACTCACGTGTTTTCGGTCGCGTCACGCCGTACCGTCAGTGTATGGCGTGACGCAACCGTGAATCAAGCCTAGCAATTCACTCACACTCGCCCTGATGAAGGACCCCTGACGGTTATGAAACTAGTCGGTACATACACCGAAGAGAAGAAACACGTGAGTTAATCCGTTATTTTAATTAGTTTATTAAAAAATGTCTCACGAAAGTTTTAATAATATAATTTGTTGTTAGTTGTACAAACAATGGTGCATGCGAAAAAGTGAGTGAGTGGGCGATGTCGTTGCGTTCCACGCCAGCCACATGTTATTGTACAAGCGTTATAAACCGACCTACCTTGGTAAAGCTGAGCTACCGGTAAATTTTAACTACGATATTATTTATTAAAAACAAAAAAAAAAACTCCTTTGTTTATAACGACAAAGGATTCCGTGGCATTCTCTTTTGAAAATGTTACCGAGAGATTGTTGAAAATGTTAACGTTGTTATTTCCTTTACATTTAAATTTTCAGTTATATGGTGCTCATTAGTGAAGAAAGGTGGCGGCGGCTTAAAGTCGCTGAGGCGAAAGCGTTTAAAGCGGTCTGCGGGTGAGAAAGCTTACTATGATTTATTGAAGCAATTTATATTTTTCTTACACCTAACATTCCATTTCTTTGTACAGATTCGCGACCCGAATTGGTTTACACTTTTATTGAACAAGCCGTTCAGCCCGGAGCTCAGGTTGCTTTAAAATGTTCAGCTGTGGGTGAACCACCGCCCAGGTTCAGGTGGACACTGGACGGTCAGCCCATACCACCCCATCATGGGTACGTAAAAATAGTTTTAATTTCAAAACAATAAAAGAAGTGTAGATGGTCATTTCAAAATTCAGTTGGCTACGAAGTCATTTAAAATATCCATAAAATTTTCGCATAGCTAACTCATTTTACGAATCCTTTTCATAACATAACAAAGGAATTAAAGAAAAGAAAGACAAATGTCTTTATTTATATCCCGATATTACACCACCAGCGCTATGATCACGGAAGGCCATGAGAATGGTCCGACAGGGATAGGATCCAGCAACAACTACATCCTGTCCACCCTTTCGCTGAGCAGTGCGAGAGTTGAGCACGGTGGCCGGTACGAGTGTAGGGCAACTAACTCGCATGGCTCCGTCGCGCATGCCGCACGCCTCAATGTCTATGGTAAGACCAAATATACATATATTTAATTATTTTAATAGTACTATATTCTTGCGTAGGTGGACGGAAATCAAAGCAACTTAATCTTTCAATACAGCGACTGTAGCTGTCTTTTGTTAGCAAACGGGTACTCTTCAGAATTTTGTTTTTCTTTGTTGCTCTTTACTTTCCTTGAATTTGAGCAAATAATTCGATAAAACACTTTATTTCATACATGAAGAGACAAATATTGATAGCCAAATATATCTCTCTGGTTTATTTCTGCTACGTTAGAAATATACATATACTGTTATACGGAATATAATATACATATATGGTTCTAAAAAGGCGATCACGTACGCGCCCTCAATTTTGTTACTTTAATGGTGTCATGACAAACAATGACTAATGGCAAGTGATAACACGTGTGATTAGTACATATTAAGAGACCATTACGATTGCACTTTTGGATCGATATTTGTGGTGATCTTTGGAATAAGCTTAAATCCATCAGGTGAAGTGTTTTGCCTGATGATGTGGCTTTTTCTTAAATAAACATGAACCATGTTAACTAGTGTTCCCTTAACTGAAAATTATGTTGTATTAATAAACTTGGGAATGGCACAAAAGGTGTTCTAAAACCGTCCGAAATGTGTAAGATTTTTACTTCGTGTATATTTCGTATAAGAAATCTTCTTCGCTGTTTTTCTATTAAAAAAAGGTAAATGACTTCATTCAGGGCCTCCGTATATACGCGCCATGAATCCCGTTAAGGCTGTTGCGGGTTCAGACATAACTATTTGGTGCCCGTATTATGGATTCCCAATAGAGTAAGTACACAGTTACGATACTTATTTATTTTAATATCTTTATCCAGCTTACAAATATTTTTGGTGTATTTTAACATAAACATGGTTGTATAAATATTTGTTAAGGAAATATAAATTATGTTACGTATACATTTTACAGCTTTTTAACAGCTACAGTTTTAAACTTTCTCTTGACTTACATATCCAGGTCAGATATCTTTTTTCAAGTTCCGACACATAGTTATTTAAAGTCTTAAACACATAAAAAGCTTAACGTATTCAATTTATAAACGTACATTAAATTTGGGACTGAAACTAAAACGGATCGCATATCTGGCAAAACTAAACATAAATGAATGGAGGATGGCTACATCCAGCAATGGTCGTCTGTTGGTAGTCTGATGATGAGGAATCCTACATTAAAAATGCAATTATTATATGTCAAGTGAAAAACTATATTCGATTAGACATCACAGTAGTATACTTATTTCAGTTCGGTAAAATGGGAAGGTGGTGCCGGCGCAGATCCCAGATACCATCAGGTGGATGGACAGCTCACCATCACAAATGTTGATAGGAATCGAGACAGAGGTGGTTGGATATGTTCAGTTTTGACCCGTGGAGGAGAGTTAGCTAGACGAGAGGTTCAATATTTTCATTATTTTATATAATATAATTATGCAAATTATACTATAAAATAGTCTCTTACATTGTCACGGCATGTCCACTACAGCAACCTAAGAATCATGCTGTATTTCTAAAATAAATATTTATGCACAAAATCTTACTTGACGATCTTCTAGACAAATGGATCGTAAGCGTTTTGCCTCAAATAACGTATGCGTTATATTTTTTATTGTCTTAAAAAAGATACCTTGCATCTGGTGAAAAACCAGAGATATCGGAAGATTTACTAAATAAAACTTACACGATGAGCCATCCTTGAATGCAACGGGAAAGGGTTCCGGGATCTCCAAACAAAACACACCGGGTTGCATTTTACCCAGTTTATGAAGTTTTGCACAGTTTATAAAGGGATAAGAGAAATACCGCGAGAGCGGGGACTACTACGCTGCAGCAGCAAAACAACGCAGCTCAGTATTTTTATAGCATCAAACTTCAATTCTTTTATTATAAAACACTGACAGCGGTGCGTTACGCCACCATATTTGATCGTTATGCACACTGTCTGTATGTATAAGTAACATGTGGCATCTCTCTAAGATATTCTTTACGTAGTATAGTGTGAGTATGTAATCAGGTGCAAGTATCGGTGGTATCACCGCCGGTGCTGTCGCCGATCGTGTTCCCGCCTGGCCTTCGGTCTGGCGATCGCTCGCAACTGACCTGCACCGTCACCTCGGGCGACATGCCCGTTTACTTCTCATGGCTCAAAGATCAAATGCCCATTTCCAGCGTACTCCAGGTAAAAAAAAATTGAAGGATGACATTTTGTTAATTACTATATTTCACTAAACACCTCATAATTTAATCTAAACAAACCATCATCACTATCCAAGTTAAGACAATTATAATATGCGTGTGCAAATATTTTTTACCATACCACTTTTTCTACCATTCAAGACGAGACTCATTTAAATTTACTTTATGATCTAAAGACAAGTAGTCGAATTTTGATTTAATAAAATTAATCATAGATGTATATTTATATTTTTATTAATATTTATTCCATAAAATATATATAGAATATATAATATTCTATATTCTAATAAAATAATTTATTTCTGGTGATATAGGTTGATGAACGCGGCGCTGAATTTTACAGTATGCTTCTGTTCAAAAGTTTAACAGCAGCTCATAGTGGGGTATACACTTGTGTTGTTACCAACACTGCTGGCAAAGCAAACACTTCGGCCGAATTGGCAATTAAAGGTAAATATTACTGATTGCAGCTGTCGTAATTTTTAAGTTTGCTTATTTTATAAATACCACGTGTTAAGTTGCAATGATTGTATGTCCGTTGAATTTTATCGAATACCAACACAAAACAATGTACCGATGAGTTAGAGATTTTAAATTTTAATCATCATTTTATGGATTTGCACGAAAATAAACAAAAATAGTTTTTCTTAGTTTGTTTTAAAATGGTTAAAATATATATAAATTCTATTATTATTCTATTAATATATAAAAAATATATATTCAATATTTGTAATGTTATTTTATTATTAATGTGGTTTTTATTTATTAAAACTATAGTTCCTCCGTACTGGCAAATCGAGCCATCAGATGCTGCAGTGTTACTTAACGGATCACTTACTATCAATTGTGAAGCTAGAGGACATCCCTCACCTATAATCTATTGGACTAAGTTTTCTGGTAAGTTTTCTATATTTTCATTCTTATGTAGATCACTAGTATTCTTAAGGCCTCTCAAAGAGTTTCTATAAATATTATCTATTAATATTCAGTTTTCAATTATTTTGTCCCTTTTTTTTAAATACTATTTTTTTCAATCATTAGATAATTTGTTCTATTACAATTAAAAATTTTATCGTATCGATCGATTTGTTTTTATAATACACTTTTTTTTATAAAATAATCAAGTTATACACTCAAAATATATATTGTGGATCTTATTGACTGTTTTACACTCGTAGCTTGTAATGTTCAAACAAGAATGTGAACTTTCTTACATGATTCCTTAATAGTAGTCTTTCTTTACAAGGTAGTACAGAAACCACGCTGGGTGGAGTATCCGATCCCGTTGTGCTTAATAATGGTTCATTGAGATTGGAATCGGCCAGAGCCGAACATTCCGGAAAATACCGCTGTAGAGCGGACAATGGGGTTGCCCCGCCACTGTCTAAAACGCTCACCGTACATGTAAACGGTAAGAACGTAAATAGATTTGTTAATTAAATAGCGCAGCGCCGATTGGTCTCCGAATAGATGAGTCAGAGTCAGACTCAAGGTTCCAGGCGTCCACTGAATGAGGGTCTTAAGGGTTAGAGGTCCTTATGATACGCTTACGTCCCCAACAGGTGATCTATTAGGTGTGAATGTTAATGGTGATGATGAACTTTGTTCATATATAGAGTTCTAAAAAAAATATTTATATGTATATATACCAATACTTAAAACCAAACCAATTAAAAAATATTAGAAAAGAAATCGAAAGAAGATTAGTCTATAAATTAGCATTTAGGGATATGCTTGCAAGCTCCACTCACAGCAAATGAAAATTGAAAAAAATTCTCTAAGATAAAAAACGATTGCCTTCGAATCCTGTTTTTGCCCGGTATATAATAATAGGCATTTACCTACATTTGAGTAACGCGAAAGCTTTTTTTTAGAACCTGCTCGATTCGAAACTCCCTCAGTAAATGTGACAGCGAAACTCGGAGACACAGTTCGGTTGGCATGCGTGGCGCGCGGCGACAACCCACTCTCCATGACGTGGAGTACTTCCGGACGTGCACTCCCAAACTCCGATTACAGGTATATTATCTACAAAAATATGATAGAGGTTGCCGTCCATCGCATACTAGTCAAAAATTTATCAACTAATTTAGACGAACTTTGTTATAGAGAATTGGATCTTGTGTACTGAGATAGGATTCTATTTGTTGGCAAAAAAAAACATTCAAGGGGCTGACACAGGGGATGAAAGTTTGTTGTAGGAAATGTACAATTTTAAAATTAGGTTTATTTATTATAAAGACATATATTTTTGTTTGTTTATTAATAGCGTTGAAGCATTTTTGAAATGTCTTTCCTCGAAATTGGAAATGGGTGATTCCAATTTTTTAATAGTCATACATTAAAAAAGGATTGCTAATTGAATTTTTACAACTAAATTTGGTAAAGATGAAAGAACTTTGGATGTTAAATTTCTTGGCATTTCAGGATGAGTATTTCGGAAACGCGGAGTGCGGAAGGCTTGAGGAGTGAACTGGTCTTGGAAAGAGCTGACAGGCGAGATTCTGGTGTTTATCGATGCCAGGCATCAAATCCGTATGGCCGATCTGATCACTTCGTCCATCTTGGTGTCCAAGGTACGATCTAGTTTAGTTTGAGTTGATGTAACTTTACCTACTGAAATTTTGCTCTTTCAATCTGAGAGAGTTTTTATGTTTTATCCTGGGTAAATCTAAACAGTAATTATGTTAGTATGCATTAAGAAATTGGAAACCGGAAAATTCGATTTAAAAAAAGACTATAGTGTTGGAAGTTTAGAAAAAAAATATTATTATATTATTTATTTATCAAACCTTTTTTTCATTCAAAATACAGTTTACAAAATTATTAAAAATTATTTTAAGTTACTTACATTTAAAACTTAACAAGAATGAAAGGATGAACAAAATGAAAACATTTATTTGCAACAAAAAGCACTACAAACTTAATTCACTTATAAATAACATAACAAAACTTTCCTTAATTACAATTTTCTGATACTTTTTTCTGTATAAATGTTATATCTATTGTCTCCTCACTAGGCAAGCCTGTATCGAGGAGACACATTTATTTACCGAGAGAAACAGAAACTTTTTCGCTCCGCAGCCATTGATTTTGACTATATTGTATTAAATACACGGTGAATTCTGATCATATTTTACATGAACTTCTTTTGCAGAACCTCCAGAACCTCCTGCGAATTTTCGTGTATTAGAAACAACATCTCGCTCGGTGCGTCTACAATGGCGTCGGCCTTACGACGGCAATTCGCCCGTACTAGGTTATGTCGTACAATACCGGAAACACGATTCGACCAACCCTGATTCTTGGAGGGACGCCGATACACATAACGTTTCTGTTTCTGGTCATTCATTTGATACCTACACAGAGTAAGTAATTGAAATATTGTGCTAATAGATCCTTTTTTAATGGGCAATGGAAAGGGCAATGCTCGGAGTTTCTCTGCGGGATCGCATCAGGAATGATGTGATACGTAGTAGAACCAGA
>DWLR01000330.1:0-27902 GCA_018246295.1 Papilio alexanor hazarajatica
CGCTGGGGACAGATCATTCCACAACGCGGCTGTGCAAGGCAGGAAGTTCCGCGAAAACCGCACGGTTGTGGAATGCCTGTGAATTTTCTGATTGAGTTTTTTTTTCTCAAATATCTGGTTTCTTAATGCGAGTTAATCTAGTAAAGTATCTTAAAATTTTTTACAATTATTGTATAATGAGAAGCAGAAAAACGTTAACTCAAAAATAAAAAATAGACGGTAAAAATACCGTTTTTCAACTTTTATTAAAAAAAATATCTTCTTGGAAAATTGAAATTTCGAGCCGGTTAAAATATTCTATAATAAATAAAAACGAGTCTTTTTTCTTACCAAGTATCTAAGCAATATCTGTGGTACAGTCTTATTGTATTTAGCAGCTATTCTTTTTAGTATTGAATGATCAGCTCGAGGGGGCGGCGCGTCTTGCTTACGTCCCAGAATACCACCGAAGGGACTGTACGCCATTACAATAACACCGCGATCGTTACACCAATCAACCAGCTCGTCTTGTGTTATGGTCGGATTCACCTATTCAAACAAAATAAAATAGTTCAACTTTATGCGCAACTTCGTACATCCACCTTTCAGTTTTTAGATCTCTTCTGAATAAATTAAAGACCTCTATAAAAGTATGTATTTCATTAGTCTTAGCTAGTGGATGCTAGAAATAGTATTAACATCTAATTTATTCTAGGAATCACCGGTGCATATCCTATTTTAGGGCACCCTAGAAAAAACGAGTGTTGATATTTTTGTAAGTCAAAAAGTCAGAACAATAATTTGACAACAACCAAGTTTTCCAATTAAATCTCTTACACTTTTCGCTACTTAACGCATATAATTTACGAATGTATGTTATATGTATATACCTATTAGGTTTGGTATCCTTTATAGCTTACGACTTAAGTATATAATTGTCTTTTGTAGATTCATATATTTTTCCATAATGATCGGCATATGTATCGGATTATACTGTATATTTTTTTGCGTATTTATTCTCAAAACAGTTGTAGAGCCCGCGACAATAATACGAATATCTGTTGCCGAACAGTCCGCGCGGCCGGTAAATACGATCTCACAGAAAACAGGCGTGAAGTACAAGTTTTCTGTGTTACGTCTGATGGGTGTGGTGCGAGATGTCCACTTCTAGTCATTTTCTCCTTCAATTTCTCTAACAAGGAACGGATAGGAAAGAGAAGTGGATTTTATGGAGGGGGAATGGATAGGAAAAGGAAATGTTTTTTTTTTATGTTTATCCTCGCCTCTATCCATTAAAGCTAGGTAAAGCATCTGCAACTCATTAGCTTGTTGCAGATGCCTATGAGTAACATCAGCTAACCTACTTGCTCTTTTGCCACCTTCTTTTATAAAAAAAAAATCTTTACTAAACGAGTCTTAAATACCCCCATTGCAGTCATGACGCCTGTATTCTGCCAGTTCGTGGTACTTTCCCACTCAAGGCCAGTTCGTGGTACTTTCCCACTCAAGGCCAGTTCTTGCTACAGGGTTTGTTTGCTGCCTCTGGCTCTTTCACCGTGAAACCATATATGACAGAAGATAACAATTTATTTTCCTTACCTCAATTTGCAAAACAGCTGGCTTTATAAAGCTGTTATTCCAAAGACGTTGCATTTGGCTAATATTAAAATTGGACACACCTATTGATTTTGTAAGATTTAAATCATACGCAGCTTCCATACCTTTCCAAGTCTCCAAGTAATCAGTTAAACTGATACTACCATCTTTCTAAGAAAACAAAAAAAAAACATTAAAATGTAAACTACTTTTTGTCCTCGCCTTAATGAAAAAGAAAGAAAAACTCATAAATAAAAACTCGAGTAGCAAAGAAATAATGGACTTTGTATAATGAATAGAAAAATATTCGTTAAAAGCAATCAAAGTAAATAAAAACTTTTAACAAAGAAGAAAATTAACACAGAAGAAAAATTCAAATTTTTAAATCTTATGGCTTTGTTTTTATCAAAATAAATGAGTTTTTTTTTTACTTTTTCAATTAGAATATCATTGTAGTAAAATGAAAATTATATTTTTAACCGTCTTCTAAAAAAAAGAAGGTTTTCAATTCAATTGTTTTTTTATGGTTGTTACCGCAAAACTTCGTCATTCGAATCGATTTAATCATTTTTTCTTTTATTGGAAAGGGAACATTCGAAAATGGGAATTAAAATTTAAAATAAATCCGTAGATATACCGAAAATTTACATATTGGTAAACTAAAGATAAGTCCTGTTCGGATTTAATGGATTTGTAATGAAATCAAATGTAGATGATTATAAATAATACTAGATGTTGTCCCCGGCTTCGCACGCGTTCGTTTTTTGTTTTCCTAGCTGAAATGTTTTGTAATTTGATTCTGCGTAAAATAATTTCCATAATATATAACAAAAGTTGTTATTGTCAACATTACCATAGGAGGGCAGAATTGTGTATTCGAGACAGGAGCTCTGGAGTGAGGGCGCGAAGTTTTATGGACACCTACACGCAATGCAGAAGCCCGTCATAGATCTGGCAGAAACTCCAATACCTAGATTGGCCATACATTATACCGAAAATATACCGGATATCAGTCGCGACGAGATCAGTATGGCCCCCAAATAACTCAAGAACAACAAGACACCGGGGGATGACGAAGTTACAGCAGAACTGCTCTGGTCAGGTTTGCAAGAGGATCAGGGGGGCAGAAGACGGATCTATTGTAGTTTAGACCGATTTAGTTTGTAATCATTTGATATTTTCGTATTTAAATTAGCTGTTTTTGAAATCGAAGTAGAACACAAGTAATAAGTGAAATTCACCTTGTAAGCCATTGGATAATGCATCAGATACAAATCAACGTAGTCTAGTTGCAGATCACTCAGCGACCTGATTAACGCCGGTATCACCTCGTCAGTTTCATGAGCATCGTTCCATAACTGTATCAAAATAAAGCAATATATTAAACAATCGTTTTTTTATGCATTGAAATTTATTTATTCGTATGAAAATAGAAGTCATTGTACTGTGAGACGATAATTGTAAAATGAACCGTTAAAATACCAGATACGAAAACTAATACGTTTTGAATTCATGACCAATTTGATAATTCTTAGAGTTGGTTACACTAAACAGATAACATAATTTCAAATAACATGTTACTGACAATACCTTAAATATGTATTTATAATTTCATTCTAATATTATAAAGAGAAAAAAAGATTTTATTATTTGTTTGTTTCGAGTTAACTAAAAAAAATTCTGAACCGGTTCCCCGAACGACTTCAACCGACGTAATTCTTGCAACAAATGAAAACTCTTACCTGTAAAACCTGTCTATATTTAGTTATACATTATTTTTTATTCTCGAGAAGGGTTGGCTTCAGGCAGGCGGCCGGCGGAAAACTATAGCCCAAGACAATTACAGTATGGACTACGGTAGAGTCCAATACATATGGAAGAGTAGAAGTACATATTGTGTATGTACTACTACTGTGTGTGTGATGATGATTATTGATTTTTTTTATTCTTTAACGCGTTGGAGTCTTGATCTAATTGTATATATATTAAATCCCTTGAGCAGCAGTTAATATAACAAAGATATTCAATTTAATTTATCAAGGATTATCAATCACTTTTATTGCATCAAAAATATATTTCACATATGTCACTCTTATAGGAATTGTGGGTACTCACTTTCGTAGTAATGTATACATCCTGTCTATTAGTATGTGTATCCTTTAGGTAGTTATGTAGTCCAATACCGACTTCATCTTCGACGCGATAGAGCGCGGCGGTGTCAATGTGCCTGTAGCCAGCCTCTAGCGCCCACTGCACTGCGCGGGCCAGGGAATGGTTGACTGGTAAGACTCGTGTTCCCTAAGGGAAACATAAGCGTAAGATATTTTTAATAGTTAATTTTTTGTGTGCCCTTTGCCATCTTTCTCTTTAATCTCCTTTGCTGCTGAGCTAACTAGTCCAAGAAAATCATTACAGGTAATAAATCAAAGCTCTCCTCTCCACCGCTATAAACTAGAAAACATTTGAATAGATTTTCATACACTTCTTGCCAATAGATGACGTGGTTCATGAGGATGATTAAAGAATAGACTTTATACATTTCGCGATTTTTGTTGTAGTTTAGTATACATTTGCAAAAAAAATACAACAAAACTAAAAATTAACATGACAAGTATATTATATTAACTTTTTTAGAAAAACTATAATTAAAAAATAATAATACTTTTATTACAATACTCCCTTAATTTAAAAAATGCAGTAGCGACGTCATTGATTGCACCGTGTTTTAACATGTTCTCTTTCATGTGCTGTAATAATTTTTCTAAGATACCATGACATAAGATGTTCTTTGGTCAATTGTTTATACTTGGAATTTCTTTTTTTTTTTAAGTTTATCAATTCTTCTTCAGAATTTTCTGTATTGATTTTGCAGCGGTACCAATTTTATTTATCATAAAAAACTAATCTTTGATCGTTACCTTGTAAACCAAGAAGAACATGACACATGCCAATTATATTAGGTTATATTACTTTTAATATATACTATAATAATATAATGAATGGTGTCATTTGTTTTCTATATTCATGATAATCTACGATTGTTTTTGAAATGCATACCATATTTCCGGATGGAGGGAGTATAATTTATTAAAGTTTTGTATAAATTAGTTAGAATATTACTATGAAAGGTGAGAAAGAAGCAAGAGGTTGATACTCTTTACATTTGTTTTTGTGATTTATAATATATTATTTTTCAAGTACGAAGCCGGGACAATTCGCTAGTATATTATACAAATAAATACAAGTATACAAATCGAATCACTTACATCAGAAAGGTGTCCGAGACTAGTACCCAAAGCCACGGTCGGAATCTCGTTGCCATCGTTCAGAGTAAATGTCAACGTCGCTAGAACCTGTTATACGAGAGTTCGTGGTACTGACATAGGCATGATGCATTGCTAATATATTATACTTATATATTTAAGAGAAGTTATACCAAAATTAAACTAATTTTACAGATTTACCTACTTCAAATCCGACGTGATTTGGGACTGAGTTTTTTGAGAAAATTATTAGAAGTAACATTATTTCTGTTAATTTTACCTATAAAATAAGTCTCAAGTCTTCTCACTTTGTCTTAAATCGGGTAGAGAAATTTACACTAAGCTTATTACATCCTAATCGGTACAATCGTAGAAATTATTGTATAGCCAAAACACCAAGTTTAAGTAGATATTCCATAGTACACTTGAGAGTTTGATAAATTAACTATCTGTAAATACTATTGGGATTTGAACCTTGGCTGTCAGATTATCGATTAAGCGTTCAGCATTTAAACTAGGACCATTTAAATGATGCATTGATCAGGTAAAGTTTATCATCTTTTGAAAACACAATGGGATACTACATTTTAAAGTGCCGAAAAGCAAATAAACATCCTGATAGTCTCGTTGCTTAAACAACTTAAAAAAAAAAACTAAAGAAAATATAAATAACCAAAACAAAAACTATACTGATGGTAGCCAACGTTCAAAACGCCTTCTTTAGAGAAAATATCTATATTTGAACATTTAATTATTCATCGTATAGTTTGAATTCTACATACATATATACATGTCTAATACACTATATATAAAAGCGGGATAACTTACCCGGGCGCAGTTTAGAGAAGCAAACAACGCTGTGTACACAAACCAAGTAGTGCCGTCCATGCTGCGGGATAATCTACGTACAACTAACTCTCTGTTAACCGCACGTTCGTTCTAAGCTTATCTGATATGTTCTGTGTTTGTGTCAATTATTGAATCATTAACACCAAACAGATATAATACCATGCGATATTACGATTAAATTTTAAACAAACAACGCCTGTTTATAGACAAATTTGGTTAACCATCCACTGTAACGTATACGGGACTGAAATATATTAGGTATGCATTTTTATTATTATTCATAAGTACTTAACGCGATATTTATTCTTTTAACACGCTTTGCATTTGTATCATGGAGATACTTACCGGAAACTTTTTTAAACATTTCATTTGTTTTATGACAATATGCGTAGTTATTAAGAAACGATGTATTGTCATAAAAACATTATTATTTATTATGATTTGTCTAATGTTAAGTTCGACATTTCGATTGAGGACACCGCCATCTGCTGAAAAACAAATTACTTGTTTAACTTTCATCGAACCCATTTTGGGCTTTCGCATGCTGTCGCCCATGCTAGTAGCGCCCTTCTGGTTCTGATATGACAGTTTTCAAATAATGTTCTTTCTATGCCTAAGATTACGAGTTGACCATTTAAAATTGTAGAACATTTCAAAAAACTCCCGAAGGATTAATAATTATTAATATACTAAATTTTCTATTCTAATATTTAGGATTAAATATTCTAACGTACGTAACGTATTTGTGAGGTCTATTTACATTCTTTGGACTCTCTTCTTTAGACGTAGATATTTCAAAGAAAGACTATATAATTAAATATAATGCTCTGTAAATTAAAGGATTTCTCACGCCATGCTGAAAAGTTTTGGCCATAAGAATCGTCATATTGTGTAATAATAAGTAAATGTTTTGGTTCGGCCACGCAAAATAAAACACCACAAAGTCAATATTATTTTATTATACAAAAAAAAAACAGTTCCAATTTTCTACTAACAAAACAATTTGTCTCCGAATTAAATATAACCACACGTCTCTAAAATAGACATCACAGATAAAAAATATAGACACAAAAAATATCATTTGCCACTTAATTGTTTCATTACCATCAAACACCGTTTAAAAATTTTAGCTTATTTTTAGCCATTAAGTCGACATGTTTGTTATGCGGGCAAGCGTTAAATACATCTTTAGTCGAAAATTTTAAATTAACTAATTTGTTCTGTACTTCTATTTAAATAAGCGTCATAACAATACAACCGTTCAATAAGCAGTTCATTTTAAAGTAAAATAATAAATGCAAACTGTGATATATTTAACAATAACGTTTACGTTTAATTTCTTAAAGTCACCACTAGGAACCAAGTAGCCAGCTGAAACAAAAAAAATCGTATTGTCTAGAACATTACGATTCTTCATACGAACAAAGTTATCAAGCCACAAATTTGTATTTCAAGTATTGCATCTTGGTATCCTACAAACACAGTTTATGATATGTGCCAGAATAAACACTATTGTGTAATATATTTCTTAGGAAAAACAACCTTTTTTGTATTATTAGCGTAAACTGAGTTTTGTCTTTGAGTTGAGTTGTATGATATGAATGGAACTTAATAAATATTAATAACGTATTTACAGGTTGTCCAAACTCCCATACGGGTAAAGTAACAAATTCGGAGCATTAGAAAATAAATTGAAAACACTGATATGGCGGTCTATTCCTATTTCATTTTAGCGATACATTTATTTCATTCTCGTTACAATCACTACAGTTACGGAGGTAACTTCAAATTTTGTAAAGTTGATAACTTATATATATAACTCTTATATTTTTGTATAGAAATATACGAAATTTATTCATTGATTTACTATTTTTAAATCTATTTTCGAAATTGATAACACTGACATTATTTCGGTTATGATGATCAGGTCTGAAACAGGTTGCGAATGGTCGTGTTTAATGGATGGAAGTTCCAGATCAAATGTTTACTCATTGACTATTATATTTTACTGACAGTTTTGAAATTTACTTCAGGACTGTTTGCGACTTATATTTTCTCTTTTCTTACTAACTGTACAAATTAGCAATAAACAAATTAAAATTAAAATAAATAAATTAACGATATTTAGTGTTTAAAATAATTCTTTAGGTTTCTTTGTTTATTTTTTATGCAAATAAACACTAAGATCAAATATAAACATTTATATAATAATAGTACAAGTATAAAACAATATCCAAAAAATATCAAATAAATATTTACATTTAAAAAACTATAAAAGTAACTCGAAGTCTTATTTAATTTGAAAGTTTACAACAACTATTGTCTGATGTAAAATTACAATATCAATAACGATTAAATATTATAGATACGTACATATTAACTGTAAAATTAATAAGAGATACTTTTATACCATGATTACGGAATATATCATAGAATACGAATTCGACAACAATGTCCAAATAACATAGCAATGGGCTTGAGTATTTACTGTATACGGTTAAATATTATATATATACAGAGAGCCACTGTAATATTTACAATACTTAAATTTAATATTTACTATGGCTTCAATTATAATATCAGTATTAAATTTTGTAAAATTATCAGCCAGTTGCACAAAAGCTCTTTATGTGAATCGATATGAATAAAAGAGGCTACTACAATTATTATTTTGATAATGTTGTATAAAGCTTGTGTAAGCAACATTAAGCCGAAATGTGTTATTGATTAAAGACTACAATAAACAACATTAATATTCAATTAGACGAAAATACAAACGAAAATTTCATTACGATTTCAGTGAATAGTTTTAAGTATGATACACATAATTAAAGGGTCATTAAAATCTATTAGTTGGTGCAAACGTTTTATGTGACAGATTAGTGTAAAATACAGTCTTCAAAAATTAAAGATCTCTTGTGCACCTAGGCATATGTGATGCATAAATTAGCAGTAGCGTATTCACGAGTGTAATATAATTGTAAAACCAATTAACATTTTATCTAAGTTGTACCACATTGGACTGACCGGTTGGCGCAGTGGCAAGACACTTGCCTGTCGCGCCGCAGGTCGTGGGTTCGGTTCCCACCCAAGACAAACATTTGTGTCCATGAACATGTCTGTTTGTCTTGTGTCTGGATGTATAGACCACCGGAGGACGGGCAGCAGCAACCTTTTCTTAGCACGGTTGAAAATACTGCGATCGCCAACCCGCCTGCCAAGCGTGGTGATTATGGCACATTTCCCCCAATTATGTTATCAATGGAGGAGGCCTATGTCCAGCAGTGGACGACCATAGGCTGTAATAATGACTAACAACTGTAGCGCATGCGTGGAGAATATTAAGTTCTGCACATGGTATCGTGTCTATATAACTTGCGGCCTATTTGACAATTGGCTTATAAAAATGTTATAACTGTTCTTGAATTCCGTTGGAAGTTTATTATTTTAATGAAAATCAATCTTTTATTTTGAATAATACTGTTAACGCTTATATTTGAGCAAATAATTCAATCTTCATTTTCAATACTGATCTTTTATGTATACAAACAATTTAAAAACTAAAAATACAAATTGCATAAACTCGTAATACGTTTAGGCTTTTAAACGACAATGAGTCTAAGTGGTCCTCTTATTTTAATGTGAGATAAATGTGGGGGATTGTGGATTACTAGAAAAATCTTTGACTTTTGGGAGCAAATATTAATATACATTTGATAATTAATATAAAAAACTAATTAATTAATATATAAAAACTATTTCTGGACAGTGTGTAAACTGTGGAAGTCAAATCGACACATTGTGAACTTATATTTTCCTATGTTATTACGTTAAAACTCAAATCAGAAATGAAGGTAATTATAGGTTAGGTCCGTTAGGTGACATGACATTTATAAAAAATAAAATATTAGAAAGATATTTTATCAAAGAAAAATTTCGTCGCCTTGACATGACACGACTAATTGCCAATAATTCGTACAGTTCTTCGCAACTTCCTGACACTTGCCTTAACAGAATGCAAATTGTCGCAGTTCACAATCAGCCAGTAACCAATTAAGAAGAAGTATAGGTAAACAACAATAAATGTGCTTTTTGAGTTCGCTCTCCGAGTATATGAAATGTTCAATAGATGGCAGCACTTATACAAATTTAAGTAATTAATCATGAAACTCAATACGATAATCATCTATATTCTGTGTAAAATTTATAAGTTAATTTATTTTATTCACAAATATCAGGCGACAGCTTACTTGCAAATATGTCACTGCTTATTTTAAAAAATAAAGAAGAAAAATAAATGTCAGAAATTTATCAATTTTTGTGTAGAAAATTAAATAATACTATATAAATGTATATCGTATTTTCATTGAGTCGGTTAATTAAAAAAAAAATGCTATACTGATGATTAAATAACGCCATCATATGATCAAATTGTACGTATAATCAAAGTCTGATCTAAATTTATTTCACGCTTTTAAATCTCATGCACACATGTACCAAAATTGGTTTATATTATTATAAAATATTTAGATATTATTTTAATTATCAATAGTGAAAGTTATGACTGAAGTAATCTATTTTTGTACATCATAAAAAGAGTATATTCTATTTACTAACATTTGTATTGGACTTTGTATTGTTTTGAACAAAACTATATAGATGAACATCAATGCAGGTTTAATACTTACAATTACTTAGGACCATGAAACATAAATATCGTCGCAAGGCGCTACTAAAGTTTACAAAATTATTTTTGTGTAAAATAGGAATGAAATGTTAACTATTTAAGTTCTTTTACATGCGATAAAACGGATAAACTTTAAGATTTTATTATTTCATTCATTCATCATAAAATTTTTGAATTAGTTGTTACTCTAGTAGGGTTTGTCGCGACGACATTTTAATAGTTGCATGGACGTATAAATTTAAACGCTAAGATATAATGAGACCATTTTAGATGTACTTGTAAATTTGTACAGTTCAGGGAGATTCAGTACGCAATCGATTTATGTTGGGCACGTTCTTAAATATGCATCTTTTTCTGCGTTGACCCGCTTGAGGAGGTCGTCGGCCCAGCGGTGGGCCGTGCGGTCCACGGCTGACGGCACCGTCAGACATTGCTGCCCGCCGTACTCACACGCCATCTACAACATATCATAAAGAACATTGATTATTATACTTTACATTTAACATATATAAAAATATTTGTAACCTATTTATTTAACGACCAGACACGGCATAAAAATGAATTGTTTTCTAGTTTATCCGGAACAAACAATCAAATCTTCGAATTTTTAAACTACGTATAGATAAATAAATGCAAAAAAAACAACCACTTACTAACCTCACACACATGTGCGCATTTGATACCTTAAAGAGAGGAGTGAATAACTTCATACTAAACTAGTGCATAGAATCATTGAACACCACATGATATTTTGACTCGGAGTTTTTTTATTTTTTTATTAAAGAAGCACTTACGCGTGTAACCGGGATAGGTAGAGATATCGGATTTCTATTCGGCATCATCAATTTCTCTGCTTCTAATTTCATACACATACCTACTCGTTGGCTACTTTACACCTTTGTTTTTTTTTAAATTTATTTATTAAAATCGTAAAAACATACAACTATATATGAAAGCATCTTAAAAACCTAGTACAGGATTATATATTGACAAAATTTGTAGTTTATAATTTTGCAATAGTAATGAGCGGGCATGTACATACCGTCATATACAGGTTGCTCCATTGCTACTGAATTATATTAGAAAGGTGAAAATGATCTTTAAATATATTTTTTATGTTTTTCTGATTAATATTATTTTTCATATCTACAGGTAGGTTATTTATTAATGTTGGGATTATATATTTAGAAGTGCATTTACCATATATATTAATGTAACTCGGAATGGACAATTTTTTATTTGTTATGCTCCTAGTTGTAAGTTCATAATTAATTGGTGTCTGAATTTCAGTCCGAAAATATTTTTCTAATAATAAATTAAACTCAACTTTTTTATGTACTGGAATTACTTTGCGACGTTTGAATAATTTTGCGGGCTCCTTTAAATATTTTTATTTTATTTTGGCAGGTGTTATTAATTTAAGTATTCTCTATTGTAAGTTATATATTTGATTTAGATACGTTTTATAGGTTCGTCCATAGCTACTCATTCCATAAGATATTATCTACTAGCGCCTTGTACATACATGGTGATTAGCACATCGTACGGAACTCTGCCTTTAACTAAATAAAATTTTGCCATAATTGCCCTTAGCTTATCGCAAGTCTTATTTACATGCAGCGACCAGTTGAACCTGTCGTCGATAATCAAACCTAGATATTTGTGCTCACGAACTTGCTTTAGTGGCATACGGTTAGATGTGCAATGTCCGTTATGATTATATGATATATAATTTTGATACTTTTTTCAGAAGGCATCTGTTGTGATTCGAACGCAAGTTAATAAACTTAGTATTGTCAGCATTGAGTATTAAACCTGAACTGAACAAAGTCTAACTGTATATGGCGTTGAGCCAGAAATGTTTCTGTTGGCAGTCATTAGACAAGTATCGTCTGCAGACTATATATTATTATATTATAGCAGGTATATTGCGCAATATTTCATTACATTATGTCATTTACGTAAGCCAAGTACTGCAACGGACCGACGTGAAATACGTCGATCGGCTGTATTCATGTTTAACAAACTTAACGGCTTATTATTTAAACAATAGTGTAGTGGTGCGTACGCGGTAATGGTGAAGCAGAGCACGATCCGTGGGCACGCCTACGGAACTGGCGCCGGGTGCTAGTTCCCACACGAAGTGGTTGCCCAGCTCGACCGCGTCGCGCGGCCGCAGTGCGTACTTGCTGCGGTTCTTGAGCGCGTGCGGCGCCGCCCAGCGACGCGTTTTCCGCGACGTCACCAGCGGCGCCGGGGACTCCGCGTCGTCCTGCACATTAATACGTATTATATTAATTACAGCATTTTAAAATGAGCGAACAATCAGACTAGTGGTAAACAGCTACAGTGTGTTCCAAAACAAAAGAAACCCTTAGTAGCCCTAATATATAAACGTCACTTCTAAAGAAGGCGGCCATTACAATATTTTAGTGAAGCAGTTATTCAAGAGAATGAAATGAATGATACGCGCATGGTATTCTGTAATGGCATTATTTTATAATAATTTTTAACAAAGTTTAAACAATTTAACCGCCTTAAATGAATAATATAAAGTTGTAGAAAAATATGTCTTTATTTCACAATTTTTATTAACCATACGCGAGTTTATATCCAGCAGTGGACGATACGCTTTTATATAAATAAATAAATACACGAGTTTATATTTCAGTTATTCTAAAATATCAACAAGTGAAAAAATGTGTCTTCACTATGATAAAAGGTTCATTCAAATTGCCAGTAAATACGTCGACGATATATATATATATATATATAAACTCGCGTATGGTTAATAAAAATTGTGAAATAAAGACATATTTTTCTACAACTTTATATTATTCATTTAAGGCGGTTAAATTGTTTAAACTTTGTTAAAAATTATTATAAAATAATGCCATTACAGAATACCATGCGCGTATCATTCATTTCATTCTCTTGAATAACTGCTTCACTAAAATATTGTAATGGCCGCCTTCTTTAGAAGTGACGTTTATATATACATGCAGTATAAATACAAAAATGTGCAAATAGCATGAGCATATTTAATTTTTTTTAAAATTACGACAATATCCAGTGATATGACATTTTTCCTTTGTATCAACTTTTTATTGTAAAATTTTTATACATTTCATCAATTAATGAAATAGACAAATTTTTGAAATTTCAAATCATATAAACCTTTTATTTTTTTTTGTAAATTTCACTTTTTAAAATATTATTACTTTACAAATTTAATCACTAAATTATATATAATTCAATTTGGTATTTCTAAATTTGAATTAATGTCGTTAAATATTATTTTTTCGTTACATATCCAATACGTGTAAATTACATGTTTTACATTATCTGATTCCGCTAGTTTAAACATTAATTAATGAATATATGTACATCATAGTTTACATCTTATGACTGAAATAACACAGACCCCTTCCACGCCCTTTCCTTTGCCTTGTGACAGTTGCCAGTATGTCGTCAAATCAATAAAACTTGTGAATAATTTTAGATATTGATGGTATCGGGGAAAACTGGCTAAAACCGCTAGTTTTATTTGTATAGATATCACAAACCTCCCAGCCCAAGTAGAAAAAGGCGTTCCTAAAGAGGAACGCGGAGGGCGCTTTTGAGGGGGGGTTGTACGCGGCGCGCAACGCGGTGAGCAGCGCGGAGAGCGTACGCTCGCGGCGCGGCAGCACCGCCTCGTCCACATCGATCACCAGCAGCCAGCCCGCACCCGACATCGACCGGTACAAGCAGTCATTGAACGCCGCGAACTGTCCCTCCGTCCTAAAAACATTTATAATCATATAATTCATTTAATACATTCTAAGTAAGCAGCATTTTAACAGTAAATGAATGAAACCTGGTCGTGTCGGTGTCCATTACATAAAAACAAGGAACGAATCTTTTTAGCAATTTACGGAGAAGAGTTACATCCACCATCGACATTTGTTGGTTAATTCTAAGGATATTGCATCATATACTTTATCCGAATAAAGTATTAAATGCTTTACGCTTATGACTTATCGAAAATAAATTTGTATTAACTTTTCTTGACCGGCTACATAAGACTATAAACTATGATGATCGTTATTAATAGTCAAAAACGAAATACATAATCGAAAATTCAATTACACGAGTCTACAAAAAAGTTTTCGTTCTTTGTCCCAAAGTTTATTTTATGATTTTTCGGTTAATTAAGCACACGAAATGAAAATACCTTTTTTGGTATAAAGTTTGCTTTTGTGATAGTTATAGTAATAATACTCATTCTTGTTTTTTTTTTTAATTTTATTTAATATTAATACATTCAAAAAACCGTGCGATCAAAGTGGGGCTTTTACATTCACATATTGCCGATAGATGGCACTCGAACGATAAAAAAAGATCAAGTGTTTTGTACAAGTCTAGAAAACCTTAAAATGTCGTCGCATAAGTGTAAATATGATGCTGGTGCATTTTGTTAAATATATATGGTCAATTTATTAAAGTTCGAGACGTAAAATACGAACTAAAGACATATCACGTTCTCTATGAAGCCTACAAAGCATATTTTGACTGTCCTGTTCGGCATCAAGAAAAGCCATGGGCGCCATATGTTGCTAATAGTTATTGTAAACTATGTTTGGAATATAAGTAATTTTAATTAAGCAGTGAATCAAACACATATTAATTTTTATTTCTATATTTTAGATTGAAATAGTAAAATCGTGCACTTTTAAATTATTTTCCATTTTTCGTAAGTTATTTTGCTTGTATAACTAAATAAAAATAATAAACATATTTATTTGAATGGTTTCTTCTTCAATTAAAAATAAAAACCACAGATTATAAAAAAATATCGTTCATTCGGTCTTCTAAATACAAAAACAAACTTATTCAAGTCATAATTTTTTTTTCGTCTAATTACGGCCTAATATATCGAAATTTTATGCTTTAAAGTCAAAGTCAAATTTTGTGTTGACTTACCCGTGTTATCAATCACTGTTCAACCTAAGCAAAAATTTAAAATAATAATAATAAAGTATATAATATTTTAGGACATGGCCATCTGATCCCAAACCAAGCAGAGCTTGTGCTATGGAAACCAGATAACTGATGTACTACATATATTAATACTTTTCTAAAATAACAACGTCTACACTGTCGTGGTAGAAGTAGACATTGCTCATATAAGTGAAGTATGATTTTTATTCAGCCATGACTTGCCTAATTATATTGTTAATAAGGAACGCTACGGAATTTACAAACCTTATTTCAATTTTAGATACGATTGGTAGCTTCCAGGACAGCAACGTGACGAGGCCCTGCTTGCGGTAATGGTCTATGAGACATCCGACTGGCGCGCTCAGCGACTCATTGTACATGTAGAAGTGACTGACGCCCAGCAGACGGTTCAGCTCGAACCACTCCAGCAGCCAGTCGGCGCGCGAGTACGAAAAGTGGAACGGCTTCACGCAGACGTGCAGGGTTTCCTGATAACATTCACTAAATTGATTCTTGTTGTACTGTGTAAGCTTTTATTATTAATCTGTGGTATGACAAAGAAATAGAGCTATTTTGCAATGGATTTTTGGTCAAAATCTGATGTGATCGAAGTGGTTCTTACTTATAATTTACCAAGAGTTAAGGTAAATATTAGCAGTAATTGATAGTGTAGTGGGAGAAAAGCGAAGTTTCCGTCATGTCTATTTCCAATACTAATTGCAACAATTAATTATAACAATTAAATAAACTCAAAACAAATTATTGCTTAACAAGACACGAACGAAAATTGTCAGTCACAGAGCACTGAACACCGTTTTGGACAATAGTATAAATAATTATGTATTTTGTAAAGCCGACATTGATTTTAATTCTGGAGACAAAAAAAAAGATGCTGCTAATAATATTTTACGTGTCCATTGCATTGATAAAATAATAGGATATCTTATTATGCGATGTTAAATCCAAAACTATCAATTACTCTTTCACTATCAATTACTAAGTGCTTTACCTTAGACCAGAGATTCTCATACTTTTTTTCTCGTAGACCAGATTGATAGGTAAGTCAAGTAAAGATTTCTGTTCTTTACCTTTATATTCATACCGCCGCCAATGTACACTCCCGTCGGGTCTGCCGTGGACCCCATGAGGTCCACCTGGACCACTTTGGGTATGACGTTTGAAAATTATCAGACCGTTTCCTACTTGAGGCGCACAGCACAGCGCACAGCACACAGTGCACGCTTTACTTCAGGTCGAGTTCCGTCAGTGTACCTGGTCAGTACCTCAATACCGCGCCTGGGCTGCGTGTCGAGCACTGTGAGCAGGTTGGTGGGCGGGCGGTGCGGTGCGGCGCTGGACACGACGGAGAGCGCCGCGCCGACCGTCTCCTGCGGCTTGACGCCCGTCTCGCGCAGCAGACACAGCACGTACGTCGCACTATACTTCAAGTTCCAGTTCTCTCGAATCGGCTGGAATCAGACACAATGAATACTATTAAATATCGTTACTTGTAAATGCGATGTATATTTTAATACCTAAACCATTACATAATTAATGTCGAAAATATAATAGTAGTTAATTTCAAAAATCAATAAGCCAGACTGACCATACGCTTACGATACTACGGGAAAGGATACGAATGGAATTACATCATATTTCAAAATCGGTCCAGCCATTTAGGCTCCAAAAGGTCACTTTATACCGGACATTTACCGTGTACCGGACAGAAAGGTTTTATGCGAAAAACAATTTCCCTCCTGTCAGTACGGCGACAAACAACCATAAAATCACAACAAAGAAATATGTTACAATTGAATTAATTTACAATACAATTCTCACCGTTTGTATAATGTGCACTGTAAAGATGCTATAAAATCCCTTCAGCTCGAACAAACTGGCTACTATGGTGAAACTTTGTCCATCCTTTGTTTAAATGTAGAACCATAAAATCGAAATGCAATTTTGGGTAAGACAAAGTATTTTAAACTTTTAATGAGTTTTTAATACTAACAAGAAAGAAGTACAAGTTATTGCACAAGAATAAGTAATAAGTATTATTACTTTTACAAATTCTTTGTGGTGATTTTTGACTGAAATGTATTTTTCTCTTAACAATTTTGGACCAATTTGCGAAAAATAATAAGCGTAATTAAATTTAAAACTTTATACATTCCTCAGTTTCATACATTCTAAATACTATAAATTCCTCAGGTTTGTTAGAGAGGTTATAGAGAATTTTCTTTATTTTGTGTCTTTTTCCTAAAGCATTTTATCAGCATTAAAGTCCGTAAAACCCTTAAAGTCTTTATCTTTCTGATGAATAAAAAGGAGGTAGGAGGTGCAAAAGGTGTACCCAGATTAAACCAAGAGGAAATTGATAATCTCATTACCTGCCTAAATAACGTATGGGCGTGAGTAGTATATATAAGTTTAGCTGAAAAGTTATCGCACTATAAGAATGGTATCGAAAAATTGTATGACCGCTATAATCATTGTATCGCCCTCCATCCCAAATTGAATAAAAAAATCAAAATATATAAAAAAATATTATTTCCATGCTAACCTACGAACTTTTCAGCCCAACTGTTAGAATAAATTCAGCTTATAAACGCTTTAACTTTTTCATACCTTTACTCTGGCCTTTAACGTGAGGGTTCTATTGTCCGGCAGCCATAGGCGACAAATGACGGAGTCCGCGCCGCGGGTTCGCGTCGCTGCGATCACTCGCACGGCGGCCAGCGTTCGTCTCTCCACATATGCCGAGTACACGTAAAATCTAAATCTGAAACAAATCATAACAAGATTGTTAAGCAAATTCCAATCGAACTCCCAACGCGATCACTAGCTCTCGGAGGCGTCACGGGTATTAAACGTTAACGGTTCTTAAGGAAATTTAAACAGTTTTAAAAACAGAACAACAATTAATTAACGAATTTATCAAATAAAACACATATGTAAACCAAATGACATGAATACTTGGGCACTGCACTTTTTGAAGATTAATCAATTTGGTACACAAACAAGTCAACTGCGAATTATCACAAACTAGCAATACTTTTATATAAAACGATATGTAAAAAGATATGTTTGGTATGCAGTAATACCAATATATGCTCGCTCAGAAACAAACATCAATCTTATACGCTTAGGTAAAGCAGTTTCACCGTTTATGCACATTCACGGATGGATATGAAGCATCCTAAAAACGCCTCCACTTTCAGCAGTTTACTAGAAAAAATATAGTCCTATTACAAAACTAAGCTGGACTCCTTGAGATATTGAAATTAGTAGTTAATAATATAATTACGCACTATTTTAGACAATAAGCGAAGCTCGTATGAGTAATCTAAACTCATGCAATTTTAGTAATAAATTGATCAAGGTGTTTGATTACTTAGGACAGCTGAAGTAAAAATAATTTAAAAATTAATAGAAACAAATATATACTGTTAGATCATGGATATTATGATTTAAAATTCTAATACACAACATTTAGTAAAACTTCCTCGGACTAATCCGACAAAATAAAAGCCTATCGCCGTCATGGCAATACGACATTGTCATGTCCTTGTCTCGGATAAGTTTAAAATGAGAAGTAAGAAATTTTAAAATTTATTTGTTCATCTTAAAACCCAGAGTAAATAGAATCAATATCAATATCCACACAACATCGCAAGCTTTAAATGGAAAATATAATATAATAAAATCTTAACAAAAATAATGAAGCATCCAAACGCTATATCAAAACAAGTCGTTATCTAAAAGTTAAATGTAAAAACATCTGTATAATCTGCGTCTAATCCTATCAAGACTATACATTTTCCCCTTTTCCGTCCAGAAAGAAATAAATAAAAAAATCTTTTTCCAGACTCTGATTAAATTTCCACGAACCCGACCCGGCACCGACTCGCTAACAACTCTCACACACGTATGTTTTTGTTGGTAATGAAAAAGAATGTGGCAACATAGTTATACAAAATGTATAGATTTTTATTTATTTTTATTTATAAAAATAACATTCAGTAAACTGCAGAAGTTTGTCGAGAATGTTACTTGACAGTAATAATTACAATTAATTGTAGACCGTTGAGCAACATTATAAGTATCTACATTATTAACGCTAAAAATACAGTACAATCAGTTATCATACAGAAGTTATCAACATATACACACTAAAATATTACGGATATATAAAGTTATGTAGGAAGAGTATCAACGCTCAGCTCGCAGGTTGTTCAAAAACTGAGCTTTTATTTTTGATTTATGTTATTAACTGTGATGCATTGAATGAACGATGAATCCATATTATTCAGAATGCATGGTGGGAGGTACTGAGACATATAGATAAGAGATAGGGCGCACACTTTATACAGACTAATTTTTGTCTACTTATATGGGCATTAACATTAAACTATAATATAATTTTGAAGATAACCTCAAAACTATTATATAACACCCATCATTCTTAAGATGTCCTATGGCTTGGTCATCCAAAATTCAAACCAGGTTCGAAGTAACTCAGGCGGGGCTGCGGATGTGTGGGAGAACGTTCGCGTAGCCCCGCCGACGTGTGCGGAAGGAGAATTGTGAAGTTTTATAGTCAGTCGATCCTCACTAAGCACTATGGATTAAATACACAAGCACTTCCTCAATAAAAAAAGGTTTGGTATCAGTAAATAAGAATTCATTCGAGTTTCATTTACAAATGAAATTGTATTATTAAATTATAATTAAGCTCGGCAATTATTATTTTACGATTCCGTGACATTCAAGAGCATTTTCCATGTTACAATTAATACGCTTTACAATTAATACATTTTCGTTTTTTTTTTTATACAGAAAAAGTTTAACGATACTTTTTTTAAATGTGTAATACATTTTAACGGTAGACTAATAGAGGCACCGAGATATTACTCAGGTGATCCAACACCAAACATGAGGGATTATTATTATTACAATATTATAAGCTCATGGCTCAAACCACTTTTTTTTAATCGACCGACAAATCAATCGATTTACGATATATGTAAGTGTATACGACTTATGGAGTCATACAAGACAGGTTCACTTTAAAGGGATATATTATATGTGAGAAAACAAGTCAAATATAGTATTATGAAAAAACCACCATACACTCTCCGTAGATATTATTACACGTAACTATTTTGTTAAGAAAAAATCAAGGAAATAAAAAATCCATCTATGCTATATCTCAGGTTATAATTGTCCACTGCTAGACATAGGCCTCCCCCATTGATTGCATCATTGTTTTTCATTGAAAATGTGACATAATTGCCACGCTTGACAGTCGTGGATTCGCAGTTTGTTCTACCATACTAAGAAAAGGACGCCACTGTACCGTCTTCCGGTGGTCTTTACATTCAGACTCAAGACATAACAACAGACATGTTCATGCACATAAATGTTTTTCCTGGGTTTAGAATCGAACCCACATCCTGCGGCGTAAAAGGTAAACATCTCACCAACCGCACCAATCGGTCCGAAATAATAAATAATTAAAATAAAAAACAACCATTTTATTGCCTTCAAAAAATACAAGAAAAAACTATATTATAACACATATTGAAACAAAATTTTGTCTTGTAAATCACAGAATACCACCATAAGTACAATGAATCATGGACGATATTTTATTTTCTTGTCTTGTAAATAATACAATGTATATCGAATCCATGGACAATTTTCTGACATTATTGCTTTTAACTGTCAATAAATTCAGTAATACCAATACGTTGTTTTTTTTTTCAAGACATCAGTGAAATATTAACATTATCTATTTTTTTATCGCGAAAAACACGATGTTTATTTATAAAAGTGAAATTAAAAGAGATATATAATAGCTACTGTAAAAAGAAAGAATAGTCGTTTGACTGGTTTTTCAAATTAAAACTCTCAGAAGTTCTTTGTTTCGAACTGGTCTTTGTTTTGGATCATTTTCGTTCTTTGTGTATTCAGCTAACATTTGTATTTCTTTTTAATTCAAGTTCTTTCTGATTTCAACAAATGTTACTTAAACTCAATATGTTCATTTAAGAACTCGATATATTATAGAACTACTAGAGACCCACCAAGGCTTCGCACAGATAGCAGAGAATATGATAACCAATATTTTGTTACATATTACGTACCGGCCTATGGCTTTATCAATAATCAACGTCATATTTTTCAGACAATTTGATAAGCAACAGTAAATCCCTGTCTATGACTGAAAACTTCATAAAAATCGACAAACGGAAGGGACTTTGTTTCATATTACGTACACGATAATCCCGGCTGTCGATTCTTCAGTTGCGCTTAGTTTTAAATGATAGGGTGTAAAGACAACTCAATCTACATTTTATGATCTAACATAGTAACATATTGATTAATATTATTAATACTGAATTCGAAAAAGTAGTATCGTAAGTAACGTACAATTTAAATAGATTTTTTAGAAACTAGAGATATGTCATCGCGAGCTTTTCTGTAGTCCTATAAAAGATGAAAATTTTACCATACATTGTTTTGTTAGGCATACATTGTTTTGTTATATTTCAGAGGAATTAGACAGGACAGCGTTTTCGATGAAAGCTTCCAGGCTGTTTTTCTTTTTTCTATATTTTTTAACAATTATCGTCATATTTCAACCAATTCACACAAAACTGTTACACACGATTAATAAATCCAGACAGACAGACAGCTACTTTCTTATTTAAAATATTAGTAGGGATTACGAAGAAAGAAATAGTAACTAACTTATTTATTCAGTTCTTTTTAAATTAAGTATTACCTAACCTAAATAAATAAAAATCAAAATAAGTAACCATTTTATTGCCAGAAAAAAAACACAAACACAATCTAACAAAGTGCATGACAAACAAGAGACATTTATCTTGAATTACGCCCATTTTTGTCGTCGACTAATAGATTTAAGGAGGCCGTAAAGAAACATAAGTGAAATTTAAGTTTCAGTTTAATCACTGTGAAAATGTAACCTAAAATCTAAGGACGCCCTTAAAAGATATGGACTCGATATTTGACCTTTTAGAGTTAAGCGACGGTTCAGATGTAGCATTATTATACAGTTGATTAAATAACTAATCACATTTTACTTAAATCGCCACATACTTTTCGTGAGACGAGATTTTTTGTTACCCAATATGTGACAGACTTCTTATAAAATTAAGATAATCCAAGGATACTTTATTATTTTTACGGAGGAAAAAAGAACACCTTTTGAAATTTCTAATAACAGGTGTTGAATATTAATTTTAAATTCACCAAATACTATTTTTTATTATTTTATGCCATCTAGCGACCTAACGAAGCAACATTGTAAAAATTTTAAAAACAAATTTTTTCGCCTGCTTTGTGATAAGCACGAAATCCCGTCAACCGTATCCACCAGCCTAAGTAGAACCTTAACCAGCCTATTAGACAATATAGATTTAAGGTCAAGTTACATTGGCATATCAAAATGTCTATTTTTAACTTTGTGTTATCTTTGAACCATCATCATTTTATAGAATATCATATATAGTAAACTTAAATTTCATCACAATCAATTAAACAATCATTTTATAGCATTTTTTGTGAAGAAATGTTTAACGTAACGCTTTAAATATATATAACTTTTTTATGTACTTATTTAAAAAAATTACATACTATAATCGGGCTGTATTTAGATATAGTAAGACTTTTTTAAAGACAAAATAGTCAAAGAGAAGGTGAGGAAGAAAGGCTGGGAAAAGGATGGGACCTGACGTAGGCTCGCCCCTCTTATTGTTGTCGCGCTACGAGCTTAAGTTGCGATTACTAACTACATAGTGATATAAAACATACATTAATTACTAAAATGATTGTAATTAATAAGGATTATTTTTTATCATTAGCATGAACTTCAGCAGTTGGCATTAAATTTGAAACAAGTCAACGCTTAGTAGCGCAAAGTTAGTTTGAATTTTTCACTGGATTGCTGATCAATGAAGCGGAAATTTCTGCACTGAAATATTTATTTGAAAACTTTAAAAATTAGAAACTTTTGGAATGCAAACACGTTTTATATGTTCCATTAAGTTTTTAGCTAAACAGCAAATAGCTTTGACGTAATTATTGACGTTGCGATTTATTAAAGAAAAAAATTATTTTATTTATCATATTAGAGTTAACAGAATCATGTATTAATGATGAAGTCAAAGTAAAGATATTTAAAAGGAATTTTCTGAGATCTTCGCTAGAAGGACGTATTTTTAGTCGCCACAAAGATTTTAATGCGTCAACTCTGCGCTGCTTAAAACTAATTAAGTTATTAAACTTGTACAGAGATATCGATTTGTTTTTTTCTATCATTCATAACATCGACAGCTATGTAAATTCCCTCTGAATTTCTTATGTGAATATTGAGCAATTTTCCGCTTTGTGCACAATCATAAGCGGATATGAAGCCTCTTATATTCTCCAGTGCCTAGCGATATGCTACAGGAAATGGAAAGTCGAATGACATCGACTGCGCTTTGATTTATTTACGAGGCCTCTGGAAAACTTGCAAGCGAGTTTTCGTACAAAGTAACAAGCAACAGTTTTAATTATTATTAAAATTCGTTTTGTACCTATTATGATTACTCTATAGTATGTAGCAATTACTACAGAGGTGTACTTAGAATTAAATATGATGAACATTACCGCTATCAAATAACCAAAACTATTCAATGAAAAATGGAATAAAATTATAAAAGAGCAAGGAGTTAACCATGGCCTGATAATGTCCTATAATAAGTATCGAGTATGTTTTTGTATTCCTTAAAACTTTTCAAATAAAAAGAAATGATTGAGCAATTACGTAGCCTTATGAAAATTTATTGAAATATCATAGAAACATCAAACTTGCACAAAAATAACAAAAAAAAAGTATCACTTAAGTCTCAACAGTTTCCCTTATTCGTACAACAGATAATTGATATTATGCACACAGAGTAATAATGCACGATTATGTTTGTTTGAGTACAAACGTTTCGCATTTAGAGCTCGACTTCTGTGCGCAATAACGCAGTATAAAACAAATAAAGCTACATAATATGAACATTACAACAGGCGCTTGGAAGTGATAAAGTTGAGGCGAAGTAAGGCCTACATCGCCAACACTGTCTAGATAATCGGCTATAAAATACTATCTAGTAGCAATTCAAATTGCGCTAGAATTATATTCTGACATTTCTATCTATTCTAAACAATCAAAATTTTAGTGATGGTGACATTTTACATTTGCCTATGTTAATTTTTAAGACTGTATTGTAATTAATTAATTTATTTATTTATTTCCAATAGAGTTTCACAAGCTTACAAAATGTAATAAATCGTCAAACTGGAGTGCTATAAACTGCAGTGCAAAATAACTGTGTATATTTCTGCAAATAAGTATTTTACGATTATAATCAGAAGAACTACTTGGTATTCTGTTTAATAAAGTCATTTACTAGTGCTACAAAACTTTGAAAATTTACAACGAAAACATTTTTGATAATAATCTATTTTTATCGTATTTAATTCGTTGCACAATAAAACACAAAGTATTTCAAAATCTCGATTTGTTTTATTTTTAAATTGAGTATAAAGTTCTCAATTTATAAATAAAATAAATCGAGATTAAGGAAATGGCACGCATAGATATCTATCTTGTGAAGCTTCAGCCTTTTCACGGCGGCGATTTTCAGCGCGTTCGGAACCATTTTAGTGGAAGTACATTTTGTTGCACTCATCTATCGCGACGATTTATTATCCCCAATAATATTTTGTCTTACTTATACATTAATGTGAATATAAATGAATAATCACTTATCACCGCATCCTAAATTTTTCTATTTCATTTAATTCTTTTTTTTTCGAAAGAGTTTATTTGTAGACAGATGTATTCGATTTTTAAATATTTTAAAACTAAGCAACTTAATAGGCAAATTGAAATGATTGCAATAGACAATAACTTTTACAAGTGTACTAGCGCCATCTATTATATTAAAAATATATGTATATCAGAGACAAGAATTAATAATGTTTTATTCATACAAAATCACCTAAGGTGCCTGTAAAAATGTTCACTTCAAATAACACGCTCAAACGTTCTATTATTAATTAGCATTGTTGACCAAGAATGTATGAGGAGGATGTTAAACGCTTTGCATATACTTGATAGCGTAGTTCAGTAACCGCAATCTCATTAGATCAGTCTACAAACAATGCGCCTTCAACTATTTGCACTGCTCTAGAAACAATTTAATCTACGTACAATGTTTGTCTAGCCATTCAGGGCATTTTTATAGCTTCGTGTTTTAAAACTTAGAACTATCTCATAAACAATGTCGAACTATAAAAAAATATATTATAAAGACATCGGTTTATGTAAAAAATGGGATGGTTCTTATTCATGTACGTGACCCACATTCCAAGGTTCGTGATAGGTTAAGTTACCGTAAAGGTAACTATAGTAAAAATAAAAGTATGATTAAAGCAACATAATTAGCTCGCGCCGACTCGGAGCCTCTCATTAACATTCGCAAACAATCCTTGACGACACCCTCCCTCATTGCTCACCGGTTCACTAGTCGAGGAAATATTCAGTAATATTACATTACTTTTTGCGCACTGTCTCAATAAATACACGAGTTTTTTTACATTTTATTTTTGTGACGTACTCGTGTTACCTAATAAAATATTCACAAGGTTGAAAATACACAGAGTAATACTTGTGTGAGGTAACTGTAGCTTCTAGCTAAGTTTTTTTTTCTTTTTGTAAGTGGTTCCATATTTTCAGTTTTTATTGCTGAAAAGGTATCGACGATATTAAAATGTAAATTATACGTTTTTAGTACCCTGTTTGTAATAAAGTTCATCGCATAGTTTGTCTTTGTTGGCGCGCGTTTTTGGCGTACAGTTGCGCATACATTCTTGGGTCAATTATGGCCTGTCACAGGGTACCGGTACAAACATCACAGCAGCATCGTGTCAGCAACACCTCCACAATAGTAGCCGTCGCTCCGGTGACTCATGCGATAATCTAAGTACCGTAAAATTATACCGATGAATATTACCGTATAATTATAACTTCATTTCCAACTTTAACGTAAAAGTAAGCAAAATATCAATTCACAATGACAACAATTTGACTTCCACACTTTGTAAACTATCGAACAATGACACGTCAAAATGCGAATGATTCCTGTAGTGCAAATTTCGCTTAGTTTACAATATGGGTAGCCCGATTAACTTAACGAAGTTTACAATCGGTCGGTGTCATCTACGACAAAAGGATACTTCTTTAAATCATACCTGCTCGATATTGCGTGCATAGTAAACTATCTAAACTGCCGTAATAACTTCGTTATTAGCTTTATTAACGCAAATTAGGATGTAGTGTGCATGTATGAGCTAACTAGTTAACTGCTTATTGGCAAGTTTGTGGCCGGCGCACCGTATACTATTAACTAGAACTAAACGAAATTATCGGAATAACCAACTCGTCGCATCCGGCATGTAAGTAAGTAAATAGTGACCGGTTGGCGCAGTGGTAAGATACTTGCCTCTTACGCCGCAGGTCGATTCCAACCTAACAAACATTTGTGTGAATGAATATATCTGTTTGTCCTGTGTCTGGATATAATTATCTATATATGTATGTATTTATAAAAAGAAAATGATTAATATTAGGTCCTTACATTTGAAATTGGCATTTTGTACGGGAGGAATAAAAGTCTTTTTTTTTTGTAAAATATATTTATTAATCAAAGTATGCACCGTTGTTATCTATGCACTTTTGCCATCTCACAGGTAGTTCATTGATCCCTTTACTAAAAAAACCATGGGAGCAAGAATCAATAAACTCTTTGAAGGCGGGATGGACTGCCGCATCGGAGTTGATTTTTTTTCCTTGTAAGAATTTGTCCAAATTCCGGAAAAAATGGTAATCTGTTGGAGCAAGGTCCAGGGAGTACGGTGGATGTCGCAGATATTCCAAATGTAGCTCATCTAACTAAATGGTTGTTTGTTATGCAGTGTGTGGTCTTGTGTTGTCGTAAAGCAGCAGTGGCCTAGAGCGTTCGACCAATCTCGGTTTAGCAGCTAGTTCTTCTTTCATGGTTTGCAGTTGCTGACAATAGATATCTGCCGTAATTGTTTGGCCAGATTTTAGAAAGCTGTGGGGAATGACACCGGCACTAGTCAACCAAACACTCACAAGGAACTTTTTCTGAGTCAAATTTCATTTAGGGCAGAATTTGGCTGGGTCTTCAGGGTTCAGCCATTGCGACGAGCGCTTCCGATTATTGTACAGTATTCACTTTTCATCACCAGAGATGATTTGATTTAAAATCCCTTCATTATTGTGTCGGTTGAGCAAAATAACATAGCAGTCGACGCGTGTTTGCAAGTTCGATTCACTCAATTCATGAGGTACCCATCGTTCAAGTTTTTTTTTTACTCTCCCGATTTGCTTCAAGTGGATTAATACAGTTTTATCACTTACCCCGAAGCCTGCAGCTATCTCTGAAGTGCTTTGT